>JAAIIK010000168.1:232929-246221 GCA_014706435.1 Silurus glanis
CATCTATGAGTCTATTTGTCTGTCTATCCATAAATCCATCTATCCATCTATGAGTCTATCTATCCATCTATCCATCCATCCATCCATCTATCTACACTACATCATTCTACATTGATTTAAGACTTTTCCATCCTTTCCTATAGAAATATATTATAGAGGATGCAAATCAGTTTCTATCCATTTCATTCACATTCCCAAGAAAGTTAATAAACGTGATAAGACATGATTTTAAACTGAAATCTACACATGTAAGTGTCTGTACGTGAGAACGCTGTTCTGCTGTTAGTTCCTCTGCTAACACACTGACCAGAACCTATTCATTAATAATACAAATAATAAAACAACTCATTTCTCAATTTTTAATCTAGAACACATGTTTACTGGCCCAAATGAAAGACAATAAAACGATCATAAAAATTATAACTTTCCACAAAACAATCTGCGTCTTTGCTAACCAGGCTAACAAGCTAACCTATCCGACATGCTAACTCTCTTACCGATGCCCGTCCTCGCGCTGCGCTTGAGTTTGAATCGTTGGCGCCATTGCAGGGACGAAATCTGCTGTTTAAACCGATTTTCCCTAAAATATTTATTTAAAATCTACTCGATCTTTAAACTTTATTACAATAAACTCCAATTAGATCAATATTTATCCTCCGCGGTGTCGAATCTCACGTCTCGGAGTCCCAAACCCAAATTCATCCCTCCTCCCTTAACAAGTGCACTACCTAGTCAGTAGAATAAGAGCCTACTGTGCCCTATGTAGAAACCTAAATATAAAATAGGAAGTCATTTTGGATGATGTCTAAAATGCGACGGAAGTAGCTGGCGTGTTATTTCTCCCCCCCGTTTTTAGATAACAGGGAGCAATAGCGATTTCGTTCAAATACGGGTGGGAATAAGGTTAAAGCATCACGCATCAGTTAGGACCCCATGTGATTTCGTAGGTGTCTTGGAATAAGGCCAGAGCAAAATATAAAAAAAAATAAAGGAGAAAAACAGCAGGTGATATAGAATTGTAACGGTAAATATAAGCATTATATTTATTAATAATATTTAGTGTGTGAACTGTAGTAAAAAATATATATAGTTATTAGGCTATTGAAGGGAACAAAACAGAAATACAGGAAGACCCTCAAATGGTCATGTTCTTCAAGGATCCAGGATCATGTGACAGGTTTTGACACGCTTCTCGTCATATGCACAGGTTCCTCTTGGTCAACAAGTTGAAACTCAAACGCAAAACACTTATAATAAACACAGATGATTCATGTTTATAAGATTTTTTTTGTTGTTGGATGAAACAAAACAGAAATCGAGCTCACAGGTGGCACAATCCTTTGGTTCAACACTTCAAATAGAAAAATTCCAGCATTTTCTTTTATAAAGCAGGTCTAAGTGAAGTTTTTCTTTCATTTTTGTATCTCGAACTGTAAAATGGAACCATCAACAGACACTAAAGCTGTGAAACGGAAATGAAACGCTGGACAGATGTTTTTGTGAACGTATTGAGTTTAATCAGAAAAAATGTAATGATGCTGCTGCGATACTTTGGGGGGAGATATTATCTGCATAAAAAAATAAAAAAAACGTAAACAAATTTTACATTTTACATTCAGGTGAAAGAAAAAAACTATTTAGTCAGTTTTAGGTAACAGAGCATTCGGTAGTTTGGTTAAATATTAACAAACCATTATTTTTTACAAATATGAATGTTATAAAGTCGACCAAAAAAAACAAAAATTCACAAAGTTGCTTTGGTATTTGAATGTTTTTCATTTTCCTGCTGGGAAAAAATTCAACGTTAAAATCCCCAAAAAAAGTTAAAAAGCAGCATGTAGCTAAAGCTAAAATGCAAGCTAAAAACTTACAGTTCAACTAAAAGCCATAATTTTTTACCCCAATTTACTTCAGGCAGTAAGCCACGCCCCCACTCTCTCCACCCACCAATCAGCAGTCCTGCTTAGTCCTGAGCCTGTCTCAGATTGGACAATAGCGGAAAAAAAAGGAGGGAGGGAGCGGAGAGGGGCTTCCCGCTCTTTTTTTTTGTTTCTTTTTTTTCGCAAAATAGAGACGAAATAAATCGAAAAAGGAGCAAATGTTTTAAAAAACGTGTTTAAATGAAAAATACAAAAAGAAGAAACGAATCGATTTTCATGCTTTTAATGTTTTTGCGCCACCGTACGACCGAATGAAGGGATTAATCCCGGCTATCTGCATAAAAATAAAAATAAACCGCCGACGTGCGAATTGACTTTTGATGCTAACTTGAAAGAAAGAAAATCAAAGAGACGACACTTTTTCTCTCCAAAAATAAAAATTTGAGGAAACCTTCGGTCAAATTCGGAAAACTAAAGAAAATGTTAAAACTGCGATTATCATCAGCCAGTAGTGCAAACTATCAAGCGTGTGCGTTTGTCCATTGAAATCCAAGAATCTCGGGGATTTTTTTAGCGTCATAGTTGAACTTTAAAGCGTCCTGTTGCGTCTGTGATTTTAGTTTAACTTCTATCTTTATCTCCCTAAAAAAAACAACAAACAAATAACAGTCACATCCCTTTGGACAAACTGAAATATGCCTCAGACGGACCCTGGCAGGATGACATCGGAGCCTGCAGCGAGTCGTGATAAGAAAAATGTGTCAGAATAAGAATAATAAAAATAAAATAAAAAAACACTACGCGTTTTAGCACCTCGCTACACCCAGCTGCTGTTTAGATCATTTTTTTGTTTGAGAAGAGAAACTCCTATTAGGAGACAGAGTGAAAAATGTAGTACAAGTTCCCTTTATAACAACCAACACAGAATCTGCGCTCGGCCGCGAGCCCCGTGCGAATCCCGCATCGCTAGACGCGGCGCGGATCGTCGAAAGGCGGCAGCAGTTGGACGGGAAGCCATTTTTTCCTCCCCGGGTCTTCGGTTGATTGGCGTTCCCAGCTGACGACAAAACCGCCGGCTCAGGTCTGGGTGTGGATGGAGCGATCAGACCTGCGAGGACAACGATAATGTCTTTAGCACGTGTGTCTTGACGTACTTACAAATATTAAATAAAGCAGACACAAGGAGGACTGGAGGGGCGAAAGACTGGAGACAAGAGGGGAAGAAAAGATTTTTACCTGCTCAACATGTAGAGCATCTGACCAGGATCGTCAGCAAACACGCTACGGAATAAAGAATGAAGAACGTTAGTGGGTGATATAATGAAGGGAAGTGGGAGCTCAGTGGACACCAGATCATAAGATCTGTACTTTCTGAACATCATATTCCACATTTAGTTCTCATTTGCTGTTATAATGGAGCGTTAGTAAAGTCAGGTACTGCTGGAGGTGAGGCGAGGAGGCCTGGGGTGCAGTCAGAGATCACATTCATCCCTGAGCTCTATAGCAGGAAGATCTTCCACTCCAACACATGGAAAGCAGACCTTCATGGAGCTGGATTAGTGTTTGTTCTCTGGTTTTTCATGGCATAGACTTGGATTATTTAATTTTTTAAAATTTGTACTTGTTTCCGTCTGGTCCATGGATACAGGATTTTCCTCAAATGTGTCAAATAAACGTGTTGAACGGACTCACCCGTCACCCCAGTGATAGAAAGCTCGGTCCTGATAGAAGAGACAGAGGAACAGCCACACGCTGATGGTCTCCACCCAGAAAACCACAAACAGCAGCCAGACTGAGGAAAGCAGCAGCTCACACACCATCCTGATGATCTGCAGGGAGAGAAATATACACAAAGATAAACAAAACAATGTAGGCTTACACACACACACACACACACACACACACACACACACACACAACTTTTCTATTCTATACCAGCCTCAAGGGAGATGGGTATTTTTAAGGTGGTCCAAAGTGAACGCGTATGATCATAATGTAGGATCATAGCGGATAAAATTTAATTCCACCTTAAATCACCAGAATCACCCAAAATAAGTGTATTAAGTATAAATCAACATTTTCTACAATTTTCTCGTTTACAAAGTTTTTACGACCTTAAATAACTCACCTCTTCAATGTGTTTGTATAAAACAAAACCTTCAGTGTTGTAAAAAGCTATTTAAGGCGCTAAAAGACGCATAGAACGTGATAAAAGTATTAAAAACACACCGAGTGCAGATTATTAGAGTTAAATCCGACATGGAGCACAACTGCCCCAATATACGAACAATGCTAATCTAGGCGTATTAGCTGGAGCTAAAGCTAACTAGCGTGTTTATCTCAGAAACTGCTTCCTATAACTAATAAGACAGAGCTAATAAATCTGCAAGAGTAAAGTAAATCGGTTCGGCGAAATTTAGATTATTTTTATAGACTGCTCGCAGAATAAATCGGTTGATTGTAAGAGCAGCTGCAGCTTCCTGAGTCGAAAACAAAACAATGCGGGTTCTTCTTCGTTGGTACTGTCCGCGGAAGTCGCATTTTAAAGTCTTAAAAAAAAAACGGTATAACCGTTTTTTTTTTTTTAATCCTTTACACAAGAGAACATATTCCCCAATCTGTTTCTTGTAAAATGTAATCATCGAAAATATATGCAAATGTTAATAAAATAAATAAACTCGAATTTACTTTACTTCTGGCACGACGTATCGACCAATCAGCAAAGCCCTTCTTCAAATGGAGCCAATCAGATTGTTACATAGAACGACGTCAACGCGGAGTGTTTCAAGCCGCCTGATACGATACAACGCGGAATATCCTCCAACCGACAAATGTCGCTGTGGACTTCCGGGTTCGTTTCTTCCGCTAGCCAATGATCAAAAAAGTGTTTTTTATGCGCTTTAAACATTTTGTTTCTGATATATTATGTTCCACATGAAGCGTAATGAATATTTATGGGGCGTTATTGTGTTTTCAGACAAAAAATGCATATAACAAAGAACATGTTGCTTGTTAGCTAAGCAACTGACGCGTTTAGCGTCATAGGTTGTGTCCTAAATAACTCCATGCTCCCTACTCTTTTTTTCAATGTAACAATGGCGCAGGGAGCATATCTAGTGTCCTAAATGTGTAAATCAGAGGCATATCGGATACAGCCGTCATTCTTCATGCTTGGTTGCTGCGTTTCTTTGACCAGACAGCAGAGTTTTCCGGGGATCTCTAACCTCAAATAAACGGTATATACATTAAAAAACTTTTAACTCTTATTTGAATATGTATATATAAGTTTTAGACTCATGCATAAGTTACAATAGAAACAGGATGTTCAGTAAAACAGCATGGTCTAGATATGTAGGGGGAGGATTTTCCTTTTACCCCAAATATACAGGTTTATTTAGCAATCAAAAATAAAATATGAGTATGATCTAATCTATTTCGTCTAATCAAATTTTTATTTCCTGATTTTTTTCTCCTAGAAAGGACAGGAAAAGAAAAAAAGAAAAAAAAAAACCTCCAACTTGTTTCAGAATGTCTTCACCCTTCAAGACGCCTTCCTTCTTTTGGTCCTAAGTTTAGCGTTGGTTGCTGTAGCGACAGCTGTCGTCTAACTACCTCCGACTTTTCCTGCCGTGACCCACGGAGACGATCGTATATATCGAAGGACGATGTCGAGTGGAGACGCAGGGGATCGTGGCAAGGAAAGGGAACGGGGCGCCCGTCCCAAAGTGCGTCAGAGCCGCTCGGAGGAACGACAGGACGGAGGGAGGCGGAAAGGAGGGAGGGGTAAAAGGAAAGGCCACTTGGCTCACGAGGCCGCGTCGGAGCGGCCGGTCAGCGACGGATTCGAATACGGTGATCTCTTAAACGGGTTGGAACCCGGAAACGGAGGCGCTGTGTTTCGTGAGCGCCGGTGGCGCCAAGTCCTCAGCTCTCCCGCGTCCTCGCTGACGGAGAAAGTTCCAGGCAGGACAGTTCAGAACACACCGAACGACGAACAGCCTGCACCCGAGACTAGCAGCAAGTCTTCCAGTGGCGGCCGTACCCTCAGGCAGAAGATTCAGGACGCCGTAGGCCAGTGTTTTCCCATTAAGACCCATAGTGTACCTTCTGCTTCAGGACAAGGCATCTCGGGGTCTCCTGTCACAGGCTCTACTCGGCGGAAGATCCACCTGAGTGAACTCATGCTGGACAGTTGCCCGTTCCCACCAGGATCAGAGCTGGCGCAGAAATGGAACTTGATCAAGCAGCATACGGCTCCAATTTCCCAACCCCCCGTACTTGACACTTTTCCCGACCCGGGAGCGTCGACATCGGCATGCTCCGCTTCCGTAGTTTCTGTTGTCGAGGACGAAGATGATCGTTTGCGTGAGAGGCGGAGAATCAGCATTGAGCAAGGCGTCGATCCGCCACCCAACGCTCAGATCCACACGTTCGAGGTGACCGCGCAGATCAACCCGCTGTACAAACTCGGGCCCAAGTTAGCGCATGGTATGAACGAGTTGGCCGGGGACGACCGGGCCACACTGCAGCAACAGCAGCACATGCTGCAGAGGCAGCAGCAGCACCACCAGGTTCTTCTCCAGAGCTGCTTGGACACTCTGGATGAGGTCGTCGCGTCTTCCTCAGGATCCGCCTTGTCCTTTTCTACTGAATCCCATCCGGATTCGGATTCCTCCTCGTCTTCGCCGTGTTCCCTGACAAGGGGGTCTCTGGTGACGTCAGAGCACTTTAGACCTCAAGATGGCCACCATCGTGCTCACACGCAGATCGACTACATCCACTGTTTGGTGCCTGACCTGCTCCAGATTACCAACTTGCCGTGTTACTGGGGGGTCATGGATCGCTACGAGGCCGAGACCCTTTTGGAAGGCAAGCCCGAGGGAACCTTTCTTCTCCGCGACTCGGCCCAGGAGGACTACTTATTCTCTGTGAGCTTCCGGCGCTACGGGCGCTCTCTGCACGCTCGTATCGAGCAGTGGAACCACAACTTCAGCTTCGACGTGCACGACCCCAGCGTGTTCCACGCACCCACAGTCACGGGCTTGCTGGAGCACTACAAGGACCCCAACTCGTGCATGTTCTTCGAACCGCTGCTCTCGAACCCCATCCATCGCACGCAGCCGTTCAGCCTCCAGCACGTCTGTCGGGCCGTCATCAGCAGCTGCACCACGTACGACGGCATCAGTGTTCTGCCGATCCCCAACACCCTCAAGGAGCACCTGAAAGAATATCATTACAAGCAGAGGGTTCGTGTACGGAGACTCGACACTGGGTGGAAAACCTCAGTGTGTGATTTTCGGTAATTTCTAATTTCACGACCAGTAAAAAAAAAAAACTTTGCAGGCTAATCCTACACGCAGGCATGCTAACCTCAACGCGAGCAGGAAAACCGAATGTGCTAATGCGAACCTTGACATTTTTTCAGTACGGAACTGCGTTAAGGCTAGCTTTAATGAACCACTGATCCACAGACCCCAAACATAATATGACAAACGCTGTTCCAGTTGGTTGTGAATACCTGCACAGGCTGTATTGAAAAGCGTTTTTGTGGGCTAGTGTTCTAATGCTAATCCACGAAAGACTGCCATAAAGTACCACGAGGTACCACGCAACTCCGAGCATGGTTACGCTAATATGCTTACAGCTGCGTGGCTCGGTGGCAAGTACAGTGTTAGAGCTAGCATGAACGAAGCACTGCATGTCAGTTTAGCACATTAAAATGCTAATCCGCTTTATAGATCACATTGCGTAGCCTTTAACTGCTGCACGAGATTTAGCTTCGTCTTTAAAGGTGCCCTTGGAATTACATTTTCAGTGTTTCGTGTGTGCCTTGTGTGTATCGGCGAAATGTTACCATCGTATGGGTGAAACCTCTGATCAGTCTAGCTAGCATGTTGCAGCTTGCTGTAAAATAATCCAGCTAGCGCCAATGATGTTGAAGATAAAGCGACGGATTCGGTAAAATTATTAAACTCGACACACTTACCTAACATCTCATTCTGCAGCGGTGAGCCGGACTTAAAAATGTAATATCCGATCCTTTGATAGGATTCACGCCCACTCACGTTTGTCCCGCCCACTACAATATGGCATTTCACTTGGAGATACGTCAGAAGTTCACGCTTGAATTGGCGTCGCCTCTAAAATCTCAAGTGTACGCTATGAAGCTACTTCGCCGCACGACATTCCAGATCTTCGGACGACCTCGCCTCCTGCTGTAACGAATGGAAACCATTTCAGGATGAATAAAACACACAACGCTGTGCACCACAAGTTAACGAATGTAGCAGCTTTGCATCATTTCTAGCTGAAAGCAGAAGGAACCGTACCTCACCTCGAGGCTTGGCGATGCCCTTACATCATTGTCTGGAAGTCCATTTTTGAAGGGTATACAATTGCACTGTTCCTTTAGACGACGTGTCTCAGTATGGATAAACCACCAGAGTTGGCAGTGCTAATAGACACGTCTGTAATAATGAAGCATCATAGTATTAAATCGTCTACTTGATTATCGGCACATGCCTTAGCCACCCTTAGCGTGATTCGATCTGAAATAATTCGATTCATCTACGGAAATCTTCCAAACCTTTATGTACACACACTGTATGCACACACTCTCTTGGCGCCTTAAAGTAATGAAGAACTCATGTATGTACTGGAAATTGCCTGATTAGATTTGCAGGTGTATTTTATTTTTTTTTTTTTGTGGGCCAGTTTCTCTTACGTTTCTTTGCAACGTTACGGAACAAAAAACCACCCTGAGTTGCACCAGCTTTGAGCTGCACAAGATGTTAGCTAACAAATGCATAAACGTTTAGCGCTCTGATGTTTTTATCACACCGGCAGTTAAATCTCAAATCTCTTTCAGTGACTTTTTTTGGTTTGAATAGAGTTTGTAACATGGCTGACCTCAAGGTCCAAGTCTGATATGGTTACAACTCAAGGTCCAAGTCTGACCCAATCTCAAAACTGTGCAGAAAACTCCTTTGAAGGTGCTTATGTAGCCTTGAAATGGCGCTTTTTAGCCAGCTAGTTAATATATATTCACTTTGCTAGCTATTTCAGATGCTTTGTGTAAAGTTCAGAGAAATATGCCAGTGAAATTACCAGGAAAGTTACTCAAGTATTACTAGCTAGCTAATTGAATATTGTGTAACAAGCTAGCTCATTAACAACCTGGTATGTCTATGTATCTCAAAGGCAATTGATTAAAATTTTTAGCACCTGTTAAGAAATGACCAGAGAGACGAGAGATATCAAGGCATTTGGAAAGCTGTTCAATCAATTTGTTTAGCAAGCTAGCTAATTAACATGCTAGCTTTTGTTAGCTAGCAAATCATAACAATAGTGCAGTGAGAATAGGACACAGGGTGAGGAAGCAAAAATATAATTCTATTTATTTTCTTATTTAAAGCACTGTTTTAACTTTGCTGTTTCACCTGCTTTCCAAGAACCGTGTTATTTTCGGGACCACACTGAAGATCTGCTGAACAAATAAATTCATTAAATATGAATATTACTGTTTTTTTTTTTTAACACTGATATTTATTTCTTTTCCTTTTGTATTTAACACTGTTTTTTTTCTGCTTATAGTTTCTTTTTAACATTGCAAGATAAATGAGTAGTAGGATGATATAAAAAGCACACAATAAACTCATGTATATTTACAGCTTTTGTCACTCGTTATTTCCACTTGTAATTTCCACACTTCTATAGGTTATGGGTAATTGTTAGGTAATTAAAAAAGTTAGGTTAATTAAAAAATTGGTGAGACCAGACCTTGGAACCTTTATGAAAATATATAGAATGTGATTTCTATTTGGAAAACCATGTTACAGTCCCGAATTCTAGTTTCACCTAGTTAAACCTAAATCTCACCTTTAGACTCCCAAAACCTGAACTGTAGACTATTTAATGTTTAACGATGTTAAACATATCAGTATTTCTTTTTGAATCTTTCTGCCATCGTTTTGACTGTTTTCATGAACCGTGTCTCGAAAACGCTGATCTTGTAGTAGGTTTGAAGTCTGTTTAATACGTTTTAAAAAAATAGAAACGCGGACGATTGGAAACGTGTTTATTCGATACCGGTCTAGAAAAGTAACGGACGTGAGATGAGACAAAAATTCTAGTTTGTTTAGATGAGTTAGATGGATGGGGAAATCTGTTCATTTTCTCAGTGTGGAGAACTTAATAAAGTTTAATGAACATTTTCAAATAATATTAAACAAAGTCTACCTTTGATTTTTGTAATATTCGTTTATAAAATAAATAAATGAAACAATAGGGGAGATGAAGCTTTGTTAAAAAGAATATATATAATCTCGCATTTTATTACATTTATTTTTTATTGGAACATAACAGGTTTCTCTTGACGGCACGTTTCTGATTTTACCTCAGAGTTTACGTTTGACCCTCAATTATCAACATAAAACCAACATAATCTTTCAAAAACATCCTTTTTTTCTATATAGTAATACTTTGATCAGGTTGTAATCTGTATAACGTCAAATAAATATAATTAAAAGGCAGATTTATTCTGTTTATTTCGCCTTTTGTTATGCTAATTAGCCTGAGGGTAGTCTGAGGTAAAACGGATTTGGCGCGCGCCACCTCGTATTTCAGTGCGCATGCGCACTGCCGATCAGGTCGTGTCAGCGTTGCCACGGTTTCCGTTTTTTTTCCTAACACGCTCCCGGGTGTTCCTGACAGGAAGCTGGTTAGCTTAGCATAAACCCCGAGATGAAGATACTGAGAGGGTTTTTAATGTCATCGTTCATTTTATTCACGCATAATATTTAGGAATATCTTCTAAGGTGAGACGTGGGACAAAACGAAGCTCATTTGTGGACTTTTTTTGACGGTTGAGTGTTAAAAAGGTTTGAGGCTAAGCGTTATTTTGTTGTCTTGCTAGTGACCCGGTTATTAACTCCAGTCTATAAAACATTATGTTTCGATAAGGATTGAGAACTGAACGAATAGATAATTAGCTGTTTTGGAGGTTTATCATGGCTAACCGAGTGCATACGTTGCTATGGATGCCTCTCAGTTGCTAACATGCTAGCTAGCTGATTATCTAACCAGGTAACATTTTTGAAAGAATTATCATATAAAAGTATTTTTTCAATTATTTTTTTTTTTTTATGAAACCGACCGACATATATTTAAACGCATTTTTATAATTCCTATGTTTTACAATGACTTAGCAACAAGTACTTTTTTTTAACCTCTAAAACATATAATTTCAGCCAAAACAGTCTCAGTGATGTTTTTTTTTAATATAACGCGTTATATTTATCATTATATCAACTTAAATATGTGCTGATATTAACACAGATCTAACATACGCTAACTAAAAAGGGCTTTGGTTCAGTTCGAGTCGATTCCGAGTCGGTTTCTTGAATGAGCCAAATCCTTTAGGCGACACCGGAGAGTCGACTCCGTTTAATAAATGGTCTTTTGAAGAAGAAAACAAGTCAAGATCAATAAATCACGTGCTGAAAATGTTTGCGCATTGTATATTTATGATTTTTTAACGCTGTTTAATCGCATTTATAAGGTGAATATACCGAAAAAAATCAACTGAACTTTGTGTTGAAACAGGAGTCGTTTGCTACACGAGTTAGAGTCGATTTTGGCTCAGTAGTGTATTTGGAAAATCTGACAGGAGGTGGAGCTGGAGGTAACAGAGCTGAAGATGCTGAGATTTTCATTAGGAGTGACAAGGATGGACAGGATTAGACTGTTAGCTTTTTGAAGGTCGAAATGTGACACAAAAGCACTGTTTGCTCCAATTCTGTTTGTTTCTTCCTCCCACAGTCGGCATGAGCGCATCTGAACTGCGAATAGGAGACCAGCTGATCCTGGAAGAGGATTACGATGAGAACTACATCCCATCTGAACAAGGTAACAAGGGCTGTCAGTAACATTAAAAACCAAGAGTTAGTACCATGTTCCTGAATCTCACACTCATCTCTAAAGATTTGTTTGTTTGGCTCAATAATATCACTTGTATAGCAGTGGCTTCACTTTTTACTTTGGGCAGATGTGAAGTAACATTGCATCAGAACCCCCCCCAGAATATGCACAATAAAATTGTTACGTGGACAGAAACCATTTTTAAAGTATTGTAGTCATTTTTCTAATGCGAAATGACAGCACAATATTGATGTGCGATATAGCCTCTAAAAAAAAGAAACAACTGCAATGATGTTGTGGTAGACACGTGAGCAGCCGATTATTCAACATCCAATCACCAAGAGCTATAACTGTAACTTATTGTACATGACGATGTTTAAACACTCTCTTCACCATCCCATCTCTTGTATTTCTCTCGTCAGAGATCCAGGAATACGCCCGATATATCGGGATCGACCCCGAAAGGGAGCTGGAACTCCTGTGGCTGGCTCGAGAGGGCATCGTGGCACCGCTGCCTGCAGAATGGAAGCCCTGTCAGGATGTGTCCGGCGACGTCTACTATTTCAACTTCTCCACCGGTCAGTCCACGTGGGACCACCCATGTGACGAGCAGTACCGCCACCTAGTGACTCAGGAGAGGGAGCGTGCCTCTGGCTCTGCCCCGGTCAGAAAGGACAAGGAGAAGAAGAAGAAAAAAGAGAAGAAGGAGAAAAAAAGAGAGAAGAAGAAGAGCAAGCCAGAGGGTCCGAAAGCACCAGGGGTGAGTTTGAAGTCTTGGTAGTTTCAGCAGCAGAGAGGAGGATGAAGGGATGTAGCTGTAACTGTAATCCAAGCTACCGTAATTCCTGGAGTAACAGGCCTACTCTTAAAATCTCCAGCACATTAGGAACAGCTCAAAAACATTTTTAAAAGAGTAACACGTGACTGTATTTCCTTTTCCTGTCTCTGTCACTCAGCCACTGGGTCCTCTTGCTCCTCTCCGAAGTGTGTGTGATGCTCCTGTTCCAGCGCTCCATGGTTCCCTAGGCAGCTCCTCCAGCCTTCAACCTCTAAAGAAGCCACTAACGGTAATCGAGAATGGATTGTAGACGCAAACTTTCAACCTAAAATTGTGAATTTCTAAGAAAACCCTGGGATCTTCAGCTTTTACTTAATATACAGCTTTTTTAAATATACATCATATACTAAACAAATTCACTCACAAGTGCCATCTCTGAGACTATGCGCCCGTTTCTTAGGGCTCTCGGATGAGCTCCGGTTTGCAGAGGGTACGCCAGGAAGAGTGTTCTTCTCTGGTGCCGCCCATATTTTATTCTGATGATGAGGATGAAGATGATGACAACAAAAAGGAAGAGTGGAAAAAGATTTCTTTACCTCAGGTGTGTGTTTTTATTTCTCTGGTGATGTACACACACTACAGTAAACTAGGTTGCTGTGATCATTTACATGTGTGTGTGTGTGTGTGTGTGTGTGTGTGTGTGTGTGTGTGTGTGT
>JAAIIK010000168.1:283336-295930 GCA_014706435.1 Silurus glanis
CACACACACACACACACACACACACACACACACACACACACACACACGGGTTCTAGGAATCGTTATGGAGCTGAACACTTACCGTGTTTTATTCAGCCGGTTCTGGAATTTCTTTATTAAGTTATTAACTTTATTATCGATCAACATTAACTTATATTTAAAGTTAAATGAAATTGAAATCGTAATAAAATTTGATGTATTATTAACACATTTTACGTCTCTCTCTAAACCCCAATCGTTTAGTCATTGCACACGGACGCATACGATCACTACAGCGCCATCTACAGCCTGCTGTTGGACAGACTCAAGAGGCACAAAACGTTGCGCGTGGCTCCACCCTCCACCCCTCGCCCCATCAGCTACCCCCTCAACGCTGTGCAGGTGCGCTCCACGGTGCGGCATCGGGCCTAATGGACTGTTTCAAGAGCCAGTCTCATGAATATTCATCTCGACAGGGCCGCCTCATACATATGCAGATCGCTCCCCTGGCGATGAATATTCATGCCGCCCTCAAAGCGGCTTTTGATCTCCGCTTTTTCGAGCTGCAGCTCGGGAAGCGCAGCAGAATTAAAATATACTTTTATCATTAGTAAACGAATAACTCTGGTCCTGAAGAGCACATTTTCTACCATCGATCCTAAATCTAACAGTAATCGACATCCATAAGGCCCAACACATAAGGTGTTTATAAAGTAGCTAACTAGCATTTCATAATGAATAATTTACACTTCAGTCCAAATATGGAGTCTTACATTCTTTATGTTGGGAGAATTTGAGATCATTTCAGTCTACTGCGTCTTTCATTTACATTTTCTTCCCTCCTCCTCCTTAGGATCAAGCTAATGCCATTAGCATGACTGTGCCTCACGTCCAGCTTATAAATCCAGAGAACCAGATTGTGGAGGTAAGTGTTGCTGCTTGCGAAACCTCCTCCACCCTGCTGTTTACTTCAACCCGCTAACATGTTTATCCGTGTGTGTGTGTGTGTGTGTGTGTGTGTGTGCGCACCCACAGCCTGACGGGACAATGGCGTTGGACAGTGATGAAGGGGAGGAGCCGAGTCCAGAGGCAATGGCTCGTTATCTGTCTATGAGACGCCACACTGTCGGCGTGCCGGACCCCAGGTGATGACTGGAAATGCGTTTTTGAAAAAGTTTTCACAGTCTCGATGTGGACGGAAGATTAAAACGGAGACAAAAATAAGCGTATTCAAGCGTATTAGTGTGGACATGGTCTAAACCGGACCGTACCGGATCTGCACAGCTGTATTTGGTTGTCATGTGAGGCAGTACGCACTGCGATCGTGGGAGTAAACACATAGAAAACATTAGGGATTCTGACTCTTGACATACATCAGAGATTTGTAACGTAACGCACGTAGAGATTTATTACAATTATTTCAGATGTTAAATATGATCTTGAGTCTGGAAAAGTGTGGAATTTGAAATGGAAACTGATTCGAATTCACCTGCGACATGTGATCTGCATATCTACATAGAGAATAAATGCATAAATAAATAAGTAAATGAATAAATTAAAGGATGAATCATAGTAATAGTGAATGTGTGTTTGTGTGTTTTAGGACTGACATGATGCAGGAGGAGCTGAAGTTGCCACCAGGGTTTGTGCGTGCCCCTCCTCAGGCGCCGTTCCCCCAAATGCCCCCAACAATCATGCACACGCCTACTTTCATGCCCACCCAGAGCCTGCAGCCCACACAGCAGCTCGAGTACAAGGTAGTGTGTGTGTGTGTGTGTGTGTGTGTGTGTGTGTGTGTGAGGTTGCAATATCTTTTAAACATTCTTGATGCCTATAAATGGATTATTTTCTGGTGTGTGTGTGTGTGTGTGTGTGTGTGTGTGTGTGTGTGTGTGTGTGTAGGAGCAGTCCCTGCTTCAGCCCCCGACTCTGCAGCTGTTGAACGGGATGGGTCCGCTGGGTCGCAGGGCTTCAGACGGAGGAGCGAACATCCAGCTTCATGCACAGCAGATGCTCAAGAGACCACGGGGCCAGTCACCGCTCGTCACCAGCCCTGTGAGAGTGTGTGTGTGTGTGTGTGTGTGTGTGTGTGTGTGTGTGTGTGTGTGTGTGTGTGTGTGTTTATTGCCCCACAAATACAGCACAAACCTCTTAATCCACTGCCATGTCATTTCGAATTTAATTACATTTTTTTTTTAAGTTCAATAGTAAAATTAGTGTGGAATGCAAATTTCGAGTCAGGCTCATGAATATTCATGAGGACAGAGACATCAAAAGGGGTGCACCTGCTCAGGAATAAGTGCATGCCAGGGTTTTGTACAGGTGCTTCATTTGTCTGGGAGAAATTGAGAATTTTGAGAGTGGTGTAAGATTTCTTTAATAGTTATTTACTAAAGCGATTTAAAAACATGTACACGAGGAAGTTTGATGTAAAGTGTCGTGTTGGTACGTTACCACAGCAACGCGGGTTTTATTTACATTTTTCTTCAGCATCCGATTCCAGCCGTCGCTCCGGTGGATGAGGAGGGGTCAGACGGAGAGCCTGACCCAGAGGCAGTGCAGAGGTGAGCTGTGTGTGTGTGTGTGTGTGTGTGTGTTTGTGTAAAATGATGCGCTGTTGCTCCAAAATTTTTGCTGCAAATCTGCTTGTCGGGACACGATTCCCTAGAGTCAAATCTATTCATTTAAAATTTTTTCATAAAAAACGTTTAGCTTTACACGTAAAACCTTTTGACAGAAAGAATGGCAACAATTTAAGAAAGTTATGCTTTTTCTTTTTTTTTTTTTTTTTTTTTTTTTTAATTAGTAATTTTTAATCTTTGGGATTTGACTTATGTAGGGTTAATTATATTATAAAATTCTTATAAAAGATTCAAATACAATTTTAATATTAAATATTCTATATTGTTTGTTTTTTTTTTTTTTTATTCAGTAAAAAAAGTTTTAATTTTATGCACATGAATTTTTTTTCTTTGTTTTTTTTTAATTAAATAATGATGAACTGAAACAGTGTTGAATCGTGTCCCTGAGCTCCGTAGGACGAGTCTGGATTTGTAAGGCTTCAGCGTAAACGCTTCACTCACCCAGAATTCCTTTCATTCAGCTACTTTAGAAGATTCAGGAACCCGAGTGACACACCGCACTACTTTTCACAATGCTCCCTTTGGAGTATTTGTCATGTGTATGTTAGCCATGTCGATATTCCTGCATTCTCTTTCTCCTCCATGGAAATCGATTAACACTGTATTGACAAAAGTATTGGGACACCTGACATTTTTAGCCATACAGTGAGGAAAATAAGTATTTGAACACCCTGCTATTTTGCAAGTTCTCCCACTTAGAAATCATGAAGGGGTCTGAAATTGTCATCGTAGGTGCATGTCCACTGTGAGAGACATAATCTAAAAAAAAAAATCCAGAAATCACAATGTATGGTTTTTAAACTATTTATTTGTATGATACAGCTGCAAATAAGTATTTGAACACCTGTCTATCAGCTAGAATTCTGACCCTCAAAGACCTGTTAGTCTGCCTTTAAAATGTCCACCTCCACTACATTTATTATCCTAAATTATATGCACCTGTTTGAGGTCGTTAGCTGCATAAAGACACCTGTCCACCCCATACAATCAGTAAGAATCCAACTACTAACATGGCCAAGACCAAAGAGCTGTCCAAAGACACTAGAGACAAAATTGTACACCTCCACAAGGCTGGAAAGGGCTACGGGGAAATTGCCAAGCAGCTTGGTGAAAAAAGGTCCACTGTTGGAGCAATCATTAGAAAATGGAAGAAGCTAAACATGACTGTCAATCTCCCTCGGACTGGGGCTCCATGCAAGATCTCACCTCGTGGGGTCTCAATGATCCTAAGGAAGGTGAGAAATCAGCCCAGAACTACACGGGAGGAGCTGGTCGATGACCTGAAAAGAGCTGGGACCACCGTTTCCAAGGTTACTGTTGGTAATACACTAAGACGTCATGGTTTGAAATCATGCACGGCATGGAAGGTTCCCCTGCTTAAACCAGCACATGTCCAGGCACGTCTTAAGTTTGCCAATGACCATTTGGATGATCCAGAGGAGTCATGGGAGAAAGTCATGTGGTCAGATGAGACCAAAATAGAACTTTTGGGTCATAATTCCACTAAACGTGTTTGGAGGAAGAAGAATGATGAGTACCATCCCAAGAACACCATCCCTACTGTGAAGCATGGGGGTGGTAGCATCATGCTTTGGGGGTTTTTCTGCACATGGGACAGGGCGACTGCACTGTATTAAGGAGAGGATGACCAGGGCCATGTATTGCGAGATTTTGGGGAACAACCTCCTTCCCTCAGTTAGAGCATTGAAGATGGGTCGAGGCTGGGTCTTCCAACATGACAATGACCCGAAGCACACAGCCAGGATAACCAAGGAGTGGCTCTGTAAGAAGCATATCAAGGTTCTGGCGTGGCCTAGCCAGTCTCCAAACCTAAACCCAATAGAGAATCTTTGGAGGGAGCTCAAACTCTGTGTTTCTCAGCGACAGGCCAGAAACCTGACTGATCTAGAGAAGATCTGTGTGGAGGAGTGGGCTAAAATCCCTCCTGCAGTGTGTGCAAACCTGGTGAAAAACTACAGGAAACGTTTGACCTCTGTAATTGCAAACAAAGGCTCCTGTACCAAATATTAACATTGCCTTTCTCAGGTGTTCAAATACTTATTTGCAGCTGTATCATACTAATAAATAGTTAAAAAAATCATACATTGTGATTTCTGGATTATTTTTTTTTGATTATGTCTCTCACAGTGGACATGCACCTACGATGACAATTTAAGACCCCTCCATGATTTCTAAGTGGGAGAACTTGCAAAATAGCAGGGTGTTCAAATACTTATTTTCCTCACTGTATGTCGTTCTTCCTCAAACTGCTGGAGAATGTTGGACACATTTCTATAGAAAGTCTTCACTTAAAGACCCAAACCTGTCTCCAGCAGTGACTGCTCCTGTGCACAAAGCCAGCTCCATGAAGATCTGTTTTCCATGGTTTGGAGTGGGAGATCATGATTAGCCTGCACATACCAACCTTGTGCTCGGGTGTCCACAAACTTTTGTCCACATAGTGTACAAGAAGAAAGATGGAGGAGGAAATGTACACATTTATAGAGCAATACGCTTCCAGGAAATAAACAATATAATCGGATAATATCGGATCGTAGCTGCAATCAGATTTTCATACATGAACTGAAAGTGGTGAAGTGTGGACAGATGCAGTGTGTGTGTGTGTGTGTGTCTGTGTGTGTGTGTGTGGGAGAGTTGTAGTGTTTTGGAGCTGTGTGTGCGCCCTTGTGGCTTACAGCGCTTCTCTGCTGCTTGTGTGTGTGTGTGTGTGTGTGTGTGTGTGTGTGTGTAAGAGCTGCTCGCTGTGCTGGGTGTCGTCGGGTGCAGGGTGTGTACTAAAGGCTGCAGCACTGCTTTCTGCAATTGGGGGCGCCATTCCCTTTGCTATCCTTTTTCCCCCTTTCTTTCATTCTTTCTTTCTCTCTTTCTCTTGCTTGTCTCTAATTCGCTCTAATTCCTATTGAGTTGTAGCTTGTTGTAAAATCTGATTTTCGAAATTCAAAATTCTCTCCTAAAAAAAAACCCTCTGTTGCTAAAAACCCAATCAAACAACAGAACCGGCTTTGCTTCTGACCCAAGCTTTGCATAATATCAGCGACAGTAAGCGTCCGAAAAACAAAAACGCTAAGGACACGTCCTGTCTTCCAATCGGACCTGCCGAAGAGGCGGCCAATCAGAGAGCTGATTCGTGCTGCTTCCTGTCTTTGCCCCGCCCCCTCCCCTTCACTCCCACGGCGCAGGTACTTGGCGAACAGCTCCAAGCGACACACAACGCACAACGCAGCGAGCTCGAGCTACACCTCCACTGAGCTCTCAAACGACATTCAGAGAGCACGCACAAGGGGCTGGATCCCCGAGCACTCACGGTGAGAGAACACACACTCTCACTCTCACAGACACACACACACACACGCCATCGAAGCGGCACAGACTCGCAGTAGGAGTGTGTTAGGGCTTTGAACCGAGAGCGTGAGTAAAATGCATGTCTTCTGGTTCGACCTTTGCCTGAACTCCAGCTCCAGTCTCACACACTCACACTGTGGGTGTGTGACTCAGACTGGACATGGAAGACCCGAGTGCTGCATGACCTGCATGATGTTATTGTTACGACTTCATGTCCTCATTATGACTTATTCCTGTGTGAGTAATAGTGTGTATACCTCGAAGGCTGATCAGTAGTCTGGATAGTCTGGACTGTAAATCTATCTTGGCTACTCAACTGATTAACAAGCCTGAAAAAATCGATCTCTTAGATTATACATATACTGATTACGGATTACAAATGAAGCAGATTGGGGTAACAAACCAAACAGTCTTGGGTAACAACACAATCTGGGGTAACGGATTGAGCAGGGTGGAATAACCAATCCAGCAGTCCAGCGCAGCCAATCGGATCATTTAGGGTAACTGATGAAGCAAGCAGTTTGGGGTCTCTGGGGTAACGGATCGCGCAGTCTCTGCTAGCTGATTGAACACGTTAGCATTCGGGGTAAATGAGTTCTGAGCTGGCAAATGTTTAGAGCAGTCTGGGTATCTGATCGAACTGTCAAACAAGAGGTCTGGGGTAACTGATCAAGCAAGCGGGCTGGTATCTCATCAAACAGTCAGGAGTGACTGATCAAGCAAAAGTACTCAGGGTACTCGATCGAACAGTCTGAGGTAACTGATTGAGCAGTCCTGGGTGACTTCTAAGCAGTCAGTCTGGGGTGACCGATTGAGCAAGAGGTGATGGAGCGGCGGGCCGCGGTAGCTGATTGCTACTCTAGTTCATGGGTACCTTATCAACAAACTGAAGGCACACTCATTATAGTTATAGTTAATATAGCCCTTTGTAAAAAAGATGGAATTGACCATTTCAGAGTAACAATTTAGGCAGTTAATTGTATCAGTTGAGCAGTTTAATTCATGGTACCATCAAACTGTTCAAGGCAACTAATTAAGCTGTTTGGGATAATTAGTCAAGTCAAGTTTATTTCACAACAGACATTGTCTCAAAGCAGCTTTACAGAAATCAACAGTGAAGGTGAACGGTGTGTATTTATCCCTGATGAGCAGCCGTGGGGACTGTGGCAAGGAAAAACTCCCTTAGATGTTATGAGGAAGAAACCTTGAGAGGAACCAGACTCAAAAGTGGAACCCATCCTCATTTGGGTGACATCAAGAGTTTGATCATAATCAATTAATCAAGTCATCTAACTAACTGAGCAATTTATAGTAACTATTCATCTGTTTTTTTTTTTTTTTGTTTGTTTTTTTAAGTAAGTAATCAAGGCAAAACATTTGAAATACGTACAATAGTGTGGACACGTTCTCCCATTAAATACTGGTCCGTGGTCCTCCGGGACAGAAGCAGCTCTAGAGGAATCTTTTTGCTAGTGTAATTAATTATCCGTGCACATAAATTATAAACGAAATGTCACCTGGTTCGGTCTCTGTTCAGCCTCGGGTGAATAATTAATTGTGTAGGATGAGTGTGTAGCCACTCGACACTGCAGTAAGTAATCAGTTCATTTTAGAGTAGGAAACTATTTGATCGGATTCATGTGGAATAATCAGACACCTGCTGAGTGGGAATTCGTAGGATCGAACACTCACCGTGATAAACACGATAAACACGACGGAGGTAAGGAACTGATCAGCATTGTGTAGAATAATGAAATACACAATACGGACAAAAGTTTGTGGACACCAACACAATGTTATTTTAGCAGTATGCAAATAAGCGGAGAACAGGAAGTGTAGATGGGTAGATGGATGGACAGGGTTGCAGGTTTGGATCTCCTAGTTCAAGTGAAGGGAACATCTCGTACTACCGCATCAACATTGTAGGAACAGTTTGCAGAAGCACATATGGCTGGTCCCAGTACTTCTGTCCATATTTGCTCTTGTAACTAGTTTGGATCATTAGATGTGATCTATGGTAGGTTATTAAATTGGTCTCGGGTATTTGCTGAACCGTGCAGAACTAATCAGGCTGGATGAAGTCTAAGATGTCGTGAACAATCGAGCTGACTGGTAAAGAAGCAAAGGTAAAGCTGAGATCAGTATAATTCATGTAAGATTATTAATCTGTGTTAGATTTGGTGTAGGAGAACTGTTTTCGGTCACCTCGAGGTTGCTCATTGGACGGTTCGCTCCAGTTGCTGAACTCCATCAGTGTCTGAATTTAAAAAAATCATTTTCTAAAATGTGAATTAGCTGCAACTTAGTTACTGAAATGTGTGTGTGTGTGTGTGTTTGTGTCTCGAAGGTCATCCTATAAAGACTGTAACACACTGCACTTACCAATGGAGCGCTTTTCTCCTGTGCGGCGCTTCTCCGACGGAGCGGCGACCATCCAGGCTTTTAAAGCCCAGCTAGAGATCAAGCAGCTCAAGCAGGTACTCGAGATCTTTCACTATGGCGAGTTCGTCCTGATTGGCTGCACCTCCTGTCAGTCACCGTTTAGCTCTGGACTTATTTCAAACAGTATGATGTTTCATAGCTGGTGTGTGTGTGTGTGTGTGAGATCGCCAATTCTAACACCTATAATCCATAATATGTGGTGACTTCTAGAGCTCTTCAACTCCTTGTGTGTGTGTGTGTGTGTGTGTGTGTGTGTGTGTGTGTGTGTTAGGAGTGTGAGCAGCTGCAGAAGATGTACGCTGCACCACAGGATGAGAAGCTACTGGAGCACACACAGCAACAGCACGTCCTCTACCAGCAAGAACAACAGATCCTACACCAGCAAATTCAGGTACACACACACACACACACACACACACACACACACAGTTCCCTATCTGAATATGTCTCTGTTAACGTGTAAAGTCTATTGTATATTATAAACGCATAAATGTTTTATTCCTGCAGGCCCTTTCTTTGGGACATGGAGAAAACCAGCCCAGTCATCTTACCCACCAGCTACAAAGGTGCGCGCGCGCACGCACACACACACACACACACACACACACACACACAATCACTTTGTCCTAACGTGGAACTTAGGACCATGTTTACACTGATTCACGTGTCGGTCTTTCTCTCAGGTTGCGTATTCAACCCTCCAGCCCGCCACCTACACATCCCAGCAACCACCTCTTTAGCCCAGCCAATCAGAGCCCACCACCAGGAAGCCAAGGGATGATGCCGGCACATGGTACCATCTTTATCAATTATTACCATTCTGATAAATGAGGTAATGTTGATATAATAAAAGTTGCTCCTTCTTGTCCCTTTTTTTTGCCCCGACTTCAGGTGGGCCTTTCCAGCACACCCCTGATTTGTACCAATCCTCCGGCAGCAGTCCGCCTTCTTCTGCTCTACCATGCATGGCCATGGCCAGTCAGCCACCGCCGCCCCAGCCTCCCGGCCCCACCCACCCCGCCCACGTGGCGTTAGCCCAGCAGCAGCCGGTGACCATCCAGGTGCAGGAGCTGGAGCTCGGCGTCGGAGCGCAGCACCAGAGTTTCCTAGCGACGCCGTGTCACCGAGTTCTGGGGAAGCAACTGAGCGCAGACAACGCCGAAACCCACAGGTGCTAAAGCGGACGTCTGTGCTCGGGCTTGGAATTCCAGTCCAGTCCATTTCTTTTTCTCATCCGCTTCTTCAATTCTCTTCGAATCTTTTCAGTTTATTCGTTCAGACGTATTACTGACTTATGTATCACAACACTACGGAGGCGTGTCCTGAGAGTCACATAGAATTAAGATTAACATGGCAGAGGTAGAGCTGCAGAACCCATCTGTTTTTTTTTGTTTTTTTTGCACTAAAAAGGTCTGTTTGTGTATTTTATTCTGCTTTATTAGCATTTTTCCTTCCTAAGGTTCTTCCTTGGTGGCATTTTTATAATCATTTACACATTTTTTCGGATCCGGTGGATGTTCTGTATCAGAGGTACAGTTGTTGTTAATGTTGCAGATAAATTTTTCATGTAGTAGAACCGTGGTGTGCACATGCTGAACTGTGATTGGCTGTGTCCCAAAATGGTAAAGCACTCGGATAATCAGGTTTTTGGGGAAAAAAAAAAAAACCACGGAATATACAGAATTCGCCTTAGATGTAGAGCTTATAGAAGTTGTATTGGATTCAGCTGCAGATGCATTTGTCCACTTAGTAGGGTTGCGGAATTCTGGGATTTTCCAAGACTTTCCATGGGAATTACAGGAATATATGGGATTTAATTTACAAAATTGCAGGTTAGCCTTTATTAGGGAATTTAATTGTAAGATAATTTTTGTTAAAACAACCATATTGAATGTAATTTCAGTAAAATTTCCACCTGGACCTTCATCCATCGCATGCACGCAGCACACTTAGAGCAGGGCTACTGAGGCCACGCCCCCTACGTGCACTGTGCATCCCTCCATCACATAACATGCGTCATTTCTTCAATCCGGCACACAAAATGATGTCCAAAAAACGTCCATCTTGGCGATTATTCACGCAAATGACATAAATCTGTGTTTAAGACTTTTTGTTTCGCAGTGTGTAAGCTGCAACAAAATTATACTAACAATTAAATGTCAAAAATGTTTGTTTGCATGCATGCCAACTTATGGCCAAATACATTTTTTATATTTGTTTGTATATGTAACAATTTACATAAATTTCCCCAAATAAAAAAAAATAAATTCCCACAAATTCCTGGAATATTTCCTCAAAGTTCCCACAGGAAGTTTCTGGAAATTTACCAAAAATGTTCTGCCTCTGCAACCCTACTGATTAGTCTAATCTGGCTCATTGCACAAGGACGCACGTGTCCTTGTCCTTCATGACATCCAGAGTGTCTCTCGTGTGTATCGAATATTGATGGATGTCTCTTGCTTCCCGTCACAGCCGCAGCCTGGGCCGTTTCCACTGCTCGACGTCGGCGTACGAACACGCCCAGTTCAGCGCCCACATAGGCGCGAACGCCTACAACCCCTATGCCCAGGCGGCGTCCCTCAAAGTACCTGGCTTGGACGGTTACCCTTGTTACGGCAGCCCGTCGGCCCTGCAGCAGGCTCTGCTGTCTCCGACGCCTTTGGAGTACCGCGTGGCGCAACAGCAGCAGCAGCAGCAGCAGCACCAACACCACGTCACGCCCGTACTGCAGGGCCTGCTCTCGCCGCGCCACTCGCTGACCGGCCACGCCGACCCACGTCTGACACCACATGACCTCGCTAACCTGCTCAAACGCTCGCGGCCTGCTGTGCCCGCCATGCCCAATAACAACAACAACCCTCCGCCACTTCCACCACCCGAATACACTGACAATCTGCTGCTCAACCAGGTAAGAGGCATCCTGTACGTCTTAGTAGGTATTTTTTATATTAACGGTTACAAAAGAAAATACTGTACAATTTAATTAGATTTAATCCTACTATTCGATTGACTGCAATATCTCAATATCTTCTTCCTCTAAAGCTCAAGTGTACACCAAGTTTTACATATTTTAGATAAATGATTTGTTTACATATCTACTAATGTGTACATTGTGTGTGTGTGTGTGTGTGTGTGTGTGTGTGTGTGTGTGCGCGCACGTGTGCGCAGGACTATAGCGACAATCTGCTGATGCTGGAGCCGACCCCGCCCACAGCACAGGCTCCGCCCCAAACACATTACCATCACCACCACCTGCTGCAGATTCGGACTCCTCCCTCAGAGTGCCAAGCGCCGCCTCTTGCTCACTCTGAAAGCATGGAAGAGGACGACGTCAATGCTGCCTACCACGACGTCCTGCTGGCCAAAGTCGCCACGACGACAGCGCAGAGGGGTAAAGACACGCATGCAGTATAGAACATTGCCTTAAAGGGTCATAATATAGTGAATATTATTGTGTAAATACTTCTCTTTTTCTCCTCTCTCTCCTCTTTCTATCCCCCTCTCTCTCGGCCTGTAGTGGTGATGGAGGCTGATCCTCGTCCTGTTCAGGGAGATGCGTATCGGCCCCGGGCTTCGCTGCAGCGCCATCACACCATCCAGACTGCTGATGACGCTTACGTATGTCCTCTTAGTCCCTCGTCTCGCGCAAGTTTATGTCCTGGGAAAACTTTACACTGTCGAATTTTGAGATTCCTATTTTCCAGAACTGAAATGTTTTTATTTTGTCATTTAGCCGCTCCAATTTAAAATGAGGACAGCATTGTGTTTTCTCTTTGCACACTGAATAGATTGGGCTCACATGCAGATTTTCAAAAACGTGTGTGACATTCTGTATGAACCTTAATTAAACCTGCAGGAAACCCAGGCAAAGATCATACTGCAAAAATATTACACAATGTTCTTAAGTGTCTCTTTAACACGAATTATACATTTCAGCACAAACTGCTCTGTAACTGAGTGTTCAGGGGGTTTTTTTTCTTTGTGCTTCAGGATCAGGCAGAAATGTCTGGAATGAGCCTATTGGCCGGGAAGGCGTTAAGCTCCGCCCGCATGTCTGACATCCTCAGCCAGTCGTCTCTGGTCGGAAGTCAACAGCTGCACCAGAGGGAGGAGTCAGGTATATTCACTCATCCACACAACCCACTCACCCTTTCATTCATTCACTCAT
>JAAIIK010000168.1:296103-309522 GCA_014706435.1 Silurus glanis
TCATTCATTCATTCACTCATCCACACAACTCACCCTATCATTCATTCATTCACTCATCCACACAACTCACTCATATTCATTCATTCACTCATCCACACAACTCACTCACCCTTTCATTCATTCACTCATCCACACAACTCACTCACCCTTTCATTCACTCACTTGCTCACATTCACTCATTCACATACTCATCAATTTTCACTCACACTGATTTGCAAAGTAGTAAAAACAAAATGAGGTGTGGACTGCAGGTTATATTTGTTCGCGTGTGTGTGTGTGTGTGTGTGTGTGTGTGTGTGTGTGTGTGTGTGTGCGCATGCACAGTGTGTAATGTGGAGGACGAGCTGCACTCAGCTGCGTGTTATCCCTCCTCCTGCACCAGCGACATGCTGCTCACCTACAAACCCCAAGACCTTCAGTACAGCATGGAGCAGGCCGGCGTCTAACACTCCGGTAATTTGACGTGTGTGTGTGATTGGATTCTAATCATCTTTAGACACATGTTTGAATACACCTAATATAAAAATCCATCTCTCTCTCTCTCTCTCTCTCTCTCTCTCTCTCTGTAGGTGTGTGTGCAGTGTGTATAAAGCTCCATATCCGTCTCCTGTGTTCAGCTGCGTCATGCCAAACCTCCGTGTGTGTTTGCGTCTGTGTGTGTATGTTCGCGCATGTGTGTGCGTGCGTGTGTGCATGTGCGCACCCTCCAAGAAGAAGATCCCTCATCGTCCTGCTCTTCCCACCGATTGGACGAACCGGGTAACTCCTTCTGACTCCGCCCCCCAACTGTTCATCTGCTCCTTCTGACTCCGCCCCTTCTGTCCTCGTCTACGTCGCCACAGCGAGGCATCTGCACACAGTCTTATGTAGACACATCTGTATAAATATAAACACATTCTTACACACGCACACACCACACAGATCACACGCAAAGCCACAAACCCAAAGTATTTCACAAAAGCCTGTCCTTTCGGTTTTTGTTTTTATTTGTATTATTTTTATTATTATTGTTATTATTTGGAAGCGGGGGTAGCGTCCGCGATCCCTAACCTCCCCCCATCCGCAGCGCTACAATGGATCATTCCGGAGCAGCTCTGATAGCAGCCCAGCGCGGAGCAGTCTACTCTGATACGCTGGTGGGGGGGGCGGACAGGCTCAGAGACCTTCGCTATGACACAGGACGACCAGCTCTCATTCGTTTAGTCTCTTTCTCTCCATCCTTTTTTCTTTTTTTTTTTTTTTTTAATGCATTTTTATGGATAATGTTCACGTATGAATTATGATCATTATTATTAATTATTATTGTTATTGTTTTCTGTAAAAGAAGTTTTATTGTTATAATATTATAATGACTATTATTAATATTATTAAAAGAGAGGAAGAAAATCGGTGTTGCAAACAACAACAACAAAAAAAGAATTATCCTGCACTTTCAGTAAAAAAAAAGTCAGCTTTATTTTCTTAACTTTTTTTTTTTTCTTCCCGTTTTCCTTCTTCTTTTTCACTCCCTCTCTAATTCCATTCATTCCACCTTTCTCTATCCGTCTCGTTCGAGCCTCCTGCCCCCTCCACATCTTCATCCCCAGGCCGGTGTGGTGCGGCGCAGTTTCCTCTTGTACAGTGACGCCGTGTAAAGATCGCCTTCGTTTCTGTAAGCTTTCAGTGTTTCAGTACGCGTGAATGTTTTTATATATTTCTTTATCCATTTTTTTCCTGTTTTTCTTCCTCCCCCACAGAGAGATGCTCGTTTATTCCACAGGTCGAGGAGTGTCGTTATTTTTATTTTTACATTTTCATTTTTGGCTGCTTTTTATTTTATTTGTTTGCGCCGCACTGTCATGCCAACACATCACCTCACTTTTATATGTCTGTCTCTCTCACACACACACACACACACACACACACACAGATCGAGATTTGCATCCAACACTCCAGACTCTTGAATTTAACGCTTAGCGCTTATTCCAATCGTCAAGCGAAGTATTTCAAGTGCACTAGTCTTGAAGTGCACACAGCGTCTTGAGCTTCCCAGCAGCTTTTCACGCGCACTAGGTCTAAACAGGGAGGAGGTGAGATTTGGAACACAACCGTAACGCTTCACTTTCGCGAGCTTGGAACATGATTGGCCGAGAATTCAGCACTCGGCTAATAACAGGAGGAAAAGTGCACAAGTCCGCAAGACCTGGTGTTCAGACTACAGAGATTTGGGAAGCGACCGTTTGCAAATGGACTGAACGTTCATGTGTGTGTGTGTGTGTGTGTGTGTGTGTGTGTGTGTGTGTGTGTGTGTGGGTGTGTGTGGGTGGGTTTTGCACCACGTGCCTTGTGTCCACGCCCCAGGTGCATGCTGGGTCATCGTTGATGAAGGCAGCGTCCTTGTGCTCTCCTCTTTCTCTCTCTTTTTCTTTCTCTCCAAGTCATTTAATTTTATTCATTCTTATTTCCTAGTTTTATTTTTTGTTGTTGTTTTTGTTTTTCAGTACAAAAAATACTAAAGTGCAACAACAAATGGTTAAAAAAGAATTCCAAACAAACCGAGAGAATAATAAATATATATAAATAAAGAAATAATTCAAAAACCTTACATTTGGGTGGTCTGTATTTGTGTGTGTGTGTGAGAGAGAGAGTGTGTGATTTGGCTTCGTCCTTTTTCTTTTACATTTATTGTGTTGAATTTGTATTTATATATAATTTTTTTATCACTAAGTTCTCTGAAGTTTTTTTCCTTAATTAAATTGTTTCATTTGATGTCTAAATTGCCACCTTTCTTTCTTCCTTTCTTTCTTCTCTCACCTTTCTACCTTTTTATTCGTTTCTCCCTTTCTTTACCCTTTTTCTTCTCCCCTCAGTTTTCCTCCATCCTGTTCGCTTCTCTTTCTCAATTCCCCATTTTAATCCTTTCTATTTTTTCTTTCTCTCCCACTTTTCCTTTTTGCCTTCCTTCCTTAATTCCTTACTTTATAGGAGGAAGATCTTCCACTTCAAACGATAGAAAGCAATTGCAATTCCACATTCAGTGCGTTTTTGCTGCTATAAAAACTCACTAATCTGGGAAGATCCTCCAGATTTAATTCTCAAGGATGTTAGTAAAGACTGGTACTGATGGTGAGGAGGTGAGTGAGGAGCTCTGGGCTGCAGTCAGCGTTCACATTCAAGGTCAATAGGGTTGAGATCAGAGCAGGAAGATCTCATGGAGCTGCTTTGTGCACAGGAACGTTGTCGTGCCGGAGCAGATTTGGGTCTCTGATCCTCCATAAACGTCCTGTGTGCGATTGTGCGCTTTTGATTGAGTGAGGAACATTTTGGAGAAGATCCACATCTGTCCACATCAGTGTTAAGTAGTATTGATGAAGTCCAGATCTTTAGAGTGTGAATCAGGGATGTGTTGCTGGTATCTGCCCGTGGCTCTGCACTGCAGAGGAGTTTTCAGACCAGAGTAATGGAGCACAAGATGATCCGGATCTGGGTTTCTGCACGCGCGTCAGTGGGGAACCAGTCACACCGCATCTGAAGTGCAAACGTGGAAGTGCAGCTCTGTGACTGGACCAGTAGGTAAAGTGACTGCATAGATTATATTAGTGCACGTCCCCCTCCCCTCACACACACACGCACTATAACTCGGATGCAATGCTCCATCGTTGCGTGTGCGCGCGTGCATGAGCTGCTGCAGGTATGCATGGATCTCCAGACGGCTGAAAGACAACATCTGCCCTGAGGTATGTGTGTGTGTGTGTGTGTGTGTGTGTGTGTGTGTGTGTGTGTGTAAGAGTGTATGAGTGTCCATGAAATTACAGACTACACACGTATTCTAGAGTATGATTCACTGACGTCATCATGATGCAGTGCGCGTGCAGGTTTTGATGAAGGTGCACTGGTTCTGAACATCATGGCCTCCATCACTGCATCCTGCAACGTCCTCAGGACCTCCAACCGACCCTGATCAATAGCGACAGTATTTTAGAAAATGAAAACACAGTGGAAATGAATTATTCACGACTTCTGCGTGTAATCGCTTTTGCGTCATGGCTTGTTTGTCGTTTTTTTCCCCCTCTTCATCCCTCTCTCTTTCTCTCTCTCTCTCCATCCTCTCTCTCTTTCTCCTTCTCCTCTCATCCTGAGTTTGATGTTTTCTGACATTGAGCTGCTCTTTCACCATCTTTCTACAGCTTGTTTAATTATAGATCATGCAGTGTTCCAATCATGGTTCTGATCCAAAAACATTCCCTTGATGACTTCTTTTCATGCCCCTCATTCCCCCTCTCCATCCTCGATCGCTTCCATGTTCATCTATAACCTGATGGTGTACACGACACTACATGGACAGAAGGTTTGTGGACACGTGACCATAAGGTTGGTATGTGCTTCCACGATTCTTTTTTTTTTTTTTTTTTTGCTGTTATTAAAACCTTCACTCTTCTGAGAAGATGTTCCACTAGATTTTCTCGAGATTTGTGTGATGCGCTCAGCGTTCACGTTCAGAGCTCAGGAGATCTTCCACTCCAACTCATGTAGAGCATCAAACCCAGTTGTGTGCCACTGATTTTGTGATACCAGTTCAGAACATACTGGAAAAGTCTGGCGTCCCAATAGTTTTGTCCGTGTTGTGTACGTTAAAGCAGCTATAAACGCTCGTTCCTTCAGCAGCTTTACGTTATTGCTTGTTCCTCAAGCAGATGTCTTCTGAAAACATCTGTACATGCCTGTGCTTTTTATTCTTTCTCCATTTATATATTTATTTGTTGTATTTATTCAGCAGCTCACGCACTCGTTTAACTGCTGCAGTCTTTATATTTAATTGGTGTGCATTTATACGCATATATTACATGATCTACATATATTTGCATATTTATCAACACCTGTCAATTTGCATAATTGCTACTGTTTTCATGTCTATCTATCTCTCTCTCTCTCTCTCTCTCTCTCTCTCTCTCTCCCTCCCTCCTGTAGGATGGAGTTTGTGTGCATTAGATGGAAGGCGAGGTTCTCCGTCCTGCTCTTTCACACCTTTACCTGGGGATGGACAGGTGAGGATTCCAAAAACACCCTGTTTTCTATATTCTTTTGCTTTATTTATCTATAAATTTAACATCATTTTTTTTATTTCAAAACCTTTTTTTTTTCTTCTCAGAAAGAAGGAAATGACCATTTAATAATTTCCTGCTCATTTCCTCGACTTCTGTTGTTCCTCTGACTCGCTCGCTGTGTTGGAGAACTTTGCGGAGGAGAACAAATCGAGACACTTGTCCAATTTTATCGCTCGACTCGTCCACACCGGTGGAAACAAAACAAACTGAAATGAGCAATTAAACGCAGCAGGTTTGAACGAAGCTGCAGGAACATTCAGACGATAGGACAGTAGGAGCAGAAGAACGTTTTCCTTGCGTGTATCTGTATTTAGCATATTGTTGTTATTTGCGAAATTAATTAGGAAAAACAGATTTTTTTTTTTCCATCCGTCGACCTCCGTTAGTTTCTCCTTAACATCTGCGACTCAACGGAACTCGGTGTAGAAACATCAATGTTGTTCTGCCTTCATGTAAACACTGTTCTTTTATCAACCAGGACCAGGAGGAACCGAACACGGCCTCAATAATATACAGGATATGGGCAAAAGGAAGGGAGGAGAAAGTAAAATGGAGAAATGAATAAAAAGAGGAAGGGAGCGAAGGAACGCAGGAAGGAAGAAAAAGGGAGAAGAAAGCAAACAGAAGAGTAAAGGGAAAAGGGAAGGAAGGATAAAAGGAAATAAAAATGAAGAAAAAAAGAGCGTAGAAAGGGAGCGAGGATTGAATAAACAAGGGAGCGATGGAATAAAAGAAAGGGAGAAGAATGCAAACAGAAAAAAAGGGAAGGAAGGAAGAAAGGAAGAAAAAGGGGAGGGAAGGAAAATAGGCAATAAAAGTGGGAAGAAAAGAAAAAGGGAAGGAAGGAAGGAAAAGGGTGAAGAAATGGAAAAAGGGAAGGAAGGAAGGAAAATAGGCAATAAAAGTGGAAAGGAAGGAAAAGGGGAAGAAAGGGAGAAATGAATAAAAGGGAGAAGAAAGCAAATGTGAAGAAAAGAAAAAGGAAAGGAAGGAAATAGGGGGAGGAAGGGAAAAGGGAAGGAGGGAAGGAAGGAAGGAAGGAGGGACGGAAGAAAGGAAATAAAGAAGGAAGGAAAGGGGGAGGAAGGGAAAAGGGAAGGAAGGAAGAAAGGAAATAAAGAAGGAAGGAAAGGGGGAGAAAGGAAAAGAGGGAATGAAGGAAGGAAAAAGGAAAGGAAGGAAGGTGGCAAAGAATTTAGACATTGAAAGAAAGAAAGAAAGGAAGAAAGAAAGAAGGGGAAAGAAAGGGGAAAGAAAGAAAGAAAGAAAGAAAGAGGGAAAAAAAGGGGAAAGAAAGAAAAAAAGAAAGAAAGAAAGAAAGAAAGAAGAAACAGATGCTCTTATGCTCAGATGTCCACAAACCTTTGTCCATATAATAAGTTAATAATTAAACACGATTGTTTTTAAATATACAGGCCACGCACGAGCACTTGACCCCGCCCCCAAGATCGATGGACGCCAACAATCGGAGGTCACTGTGCAAGAAAACATGACTCATAGCTTTAATTGCCAATCAGAAGGCTGGAGCCCACAAGCCCCGCCTCTTCTCACCTGGTTTCTCAATGGTGAGAGACAGAGTGAGGTTTCGGGGAGCCGGGGGCCGGGGCGGTTGGTGATGTCCTCGCAGAATAACAGGGGAACCATGACGTTCAGTTCGGAGCGAAACAGCACCTTCACCCTGCGGCCCAAGAAGTGGGATCGCGAGCTGGTGTGCGCCGCCTCGAACCCGTACGGTGGAGAAAGCTACAACGCCACCGTTGTCCTTAACGTTCAGTGTGAGTTCATGTGTCCAACATATCATCATCATCACGTTTAGATATCTCTGGATGATCGTTTGGTCTCAGCAGTAAAAGATCTTGGTGTGATTATTGACTCCAGGCTCATGTTGATAGCATTACCAGGATTCCTCCATCTTAGAAATGTGGCTGAAATAAGAAATACGCGGTGGTATCGAAAAGTTTCGAGACTGATGGTGTAACTGGTGCTATTCTGACCACCACGTCTGCGATTTCATCACATGCAGCAAGTTAGAACAAAGAGCAAACGTGAAATTCTGCCGCGGAGACGTTTGACGCGACATACGGCGACGAGGCGTTTCGAGAGCGAGAACGCTGGAAGACGAAGTTCGACCCCGAAAATGTCAAAATCGTTCGCCAACTCGTGCATGATGATGGTTGGAGAACGATCTCGCTTCCGCACCCAACCTACTCGCCAGATTTGGCTCCTGCGGACTTCGGCCTCTTCCCGGGGATGAAGATCCGGACCGCCGTTTTGACACCGTTGCGGAGATCCGGCGCGAATCGCTAAAGGTACTTCTTTTGCGAAAAGAAGACCTTCAGGACACGTTCCAGAAGAACGCTGGGGGCGCTGTATTGTTGTGCAAGAGGCAATTTTGAAGGTGATGGTGTGAAAATGTAGATCATTAAAATACTAAACAGTGCTGCTCTCGAAACATTTTGATACCACCTCGTACGAAGGCGTTAAAGGATGCAGAAAAACCAGTTCATGTCTTTGTTAAATCGAGATTGGACTGCGGTATCACTTTACTGTCTGGATGTTCTAGTAAGTGCATCAGAAGGCTTTAGTCAAGCCAGAACCAGCACTGAAGGGTCTCGCGCCACAGTATCTGAGGCTACGTCTAGACTAATCCGGATGAATTTGGAAATGGTGTTTTCGCTTCGTTTTCAATCGTTTCACAGAAGTTTCTCATCCACAGCTTCTGAAACATCTGAAGGCCGAAACTGCGAGTAAAAAGATGCGTTTTCAAATGAAAACATTAGTTTGGTCATGGCCTGGGCGAACGTTTGTTCTTTTACGATCCCCCACGCCTACTTCGATGAAAAGGTGCAGGCTATTTGTTGGTATCTAGAAAAATAAAGACTACAACAGGGGGCGGAGCTTTCTCTTATAAAGCCCCACAGTTCTGGAACAGCCTTATGATTAGTGTTTGGGACTCAGACACAGTCTCAGTGTTCAAGTCGATGCTGAAAACATTTATTTAGTCGAGTCTTTAGTCAGCTGGTGTTTCTGAGGTAAAGGAGCAGATCTGGAGGGATCATGGATATCGAGTGTTTCGCTGAACTGGGATATTTGGATGCTGGTTTTTGATGCTGGTGTGGAGGGTTGTCTCTTATCCCAGAAATCCCTCATGTCTGTGTTAGCGTTTGGCACTCGCTTTTAGTTATGTTGCCATAGCGAGTCTTGCTGGAGTCTCGACTTACACCCTGATCAAACATCTCGCTTACAGTTCAGCCGGAGATCCTGCGAGTCAACGCCCACTACAGCGAGACCTCTGACCCCGGGATTTCCCTGGTGCTCTTTGCATTGGTTCGCTCCAACCCCCCTGCCACCATCACGTGGGTGGATCAATCCGGCCAACTGGTAGCCAACACCACCGACTTTCTCATCCTGGACTCGCGGAGCTACCCCTGGCTGGCCAATCACAGCCTACAGGTCGTGCTGAGCAGCCTATCAGGAAACGTCTCGCTCAGCGCCAACAACAGCCTCGGCTCTGCCCAGACCAACCTGACGCTCACAGGTACCCAATAAACCCAGAATTCATCCCTTTCCCAATCTGCAGGTAGATACGTGTGAATTTAACAGATCCTCAAGGAAAGTTCAGCTTGCTGTTCACTTTTCCTCTCAACCCAGAATTCCTGCAGTCTCGGGTAGAAGTGCCGGTGCTCGGGATCGTCACGGGCGGAGTCGCGGGCTTCGTCACGCTCCTCATCCTCACTCTGATGGTGCTTTGTCTTCTGCATAAGGACAAAACCAAAATCATTGGTATGATTATCTTTCGGCTGATCAGCAAAAACTGGGTCTAAACATCTTTACTTAAGTAGGCGGTTTTTCTCATTTCTTTCTCTTTTTTTCCTCCAGAGGAACCCGTCGCTATTCCAATGACCCAAGACTGGTATGTAAATCCATCACTGTGGAATTAAAAAAAAATAATCGAATCTGAACTGTGTGTTTTTGCACAACATGCACGACATGTCTTTCTTTTTCAGTAACAGATCGGACCAAGCGCAGACGGACAAAGCGTATCTGCCTCGTGAGAACATGTCTCTGCCCTCCAACGTGCCGCTCAACGACCACAGCACTCTGTGTAAAGGCAAGAGTCAAATACAGAATATACAGAATCACATACGAGAGAATCGGCGCGAAGATCCAAAGCCGTACAGCATTAAACATTCAAAATACATGAAAATAAACCTGGAAGCCTGGAAGGTTCACTCGGAAGTCAAAAGTTACAACAAAGAAATAATAATAATATATTATTATATATTCTATAATTTTTTTTATTATATAAAACACCAGGGGTCCCCAAGCAGCAGGCCATGGATCAGTACCCGACTGTGGATCATTTGGTAGTCTTTAAATTAAATTCAAATCCAGTCGCAGTTTTTTTCTAAATTCTAAATGGAGCTCGATACTGATTCTGCGTTATTTCAAGTTACATTTCCGTCATACTTTCGATGATGCGTTCTGATCGCCTCATCATAACTTGAACATATCGAAAGTTCGAGACATCTACCCAGGAGCCCCAAAGAATCAGTATGGGGTACTGTGATTTGTTAATAATTTAAAATGACGGTAAATAATTGAGCAAATCGGAGTATTTTATTGTATCGTAATGTACAAGCTATACAGTATAAATAGATGCAGCAGCTAGGGGGCGTGTTCTGTTAAAATGTCTGGCGAAGCGGAAAAATAAAAAGAAGAGAGACGAGAGCTAAAATTGGGCTTCGAAACACAAAAAAAACAAAAAAAACAACACACGCTCCAACTCTGTCGAGAGTAAGGCCTTTTTTACGTCAGCGTAAGATCGAAAAATCGTAAGTCGAACCATCGTAACCACGGACCACCTGTATATGTAACAATTAAATAAATAATGAAATCATATAAAATGTATAATAATATGCAAGTTATTGCACGCGACAATATATGCATGGCCCACCCCCTATGCACCACGGCCCCACCAGGCCCACCCTCAGGCCCCCCCAGGCCCACCCTCAGGCCCCCCCAGGCCCCGCGCTGGTCGTTATGCACAGTAATATAACTTGTTTTTTTAATGAGACAGTTCCCGCCTTTATTCTGACGCCGGTTCACGCTGTCGTGGTGTTTGCCGATGTTTTCAGGACGACTTCCGAACTCCAAGCAGAACACTTTGACTCGGAAGACCAAAGAGGAGGAGGACGAAGAGGACCTCTCGTTGGCCTACGCCGCCAGAGGTCAGAGGTCACCGCATCTGAAAGTGTGTGTTTGAAAGCTACTTAGAGACGTGTAAGTTTTTTTTTAAATCAGTGCAAATGTTTTGCTCCTGTCACTATGTTTTTGTTTTTGTTTTTTCTTTCAGGTTTCGCCAGATACCCCATGGTCGGTTACATCTACAAAGTAAACAGCACAAGCAGTGAAGAGATCTGGCTTTGATTGTATTACACACACACACACACACACACACACACACACACACACTCACACACACACACACACACTCATCCCATACTCAATTTGTCTCGCTAGATTTTAATAAAAAAAAAAACAACAATATTTCCTTAATTTTTACTTTATATAGATTTTATATAAATGATGATATAATACCCAGATGCAAATTCATAAATATAAAGATATCGAATATAGAATTGTAATTTAACTATATTTATGAACAATTTTTTTTTCCATCAAATTATAATAAATTGTTTCAGTTAATATCCATTTAAAGAATATAAATCATATACTTCATTTCTTCCCATTTCTCCTCCTGGAAAAAAAGAAAATGTAAATAAAATTGAAATAGAATAAATCTACATTGTTCTTATGCGAGATATTCAGATAAAAAAAAAATGGCTGCTGCAAAACAGAGATATTCGAGATTAATTTTAGTTAAGCAAATAAATAAAAATATTCAAATCCTGGGGGCCGAAATAAAAACGCAATTTTGCAGCTTTTCTTGAGGCTTAAAATTCAAATAAACCAAACAAAAGATCTAAACTAATGGTATTGAGCTCATCATATCACATCACATGCCACCTCTCTGAAAAAATCAATCAAAAATACTAATATAAAATGATATAGTAATAATGCAAGTTTAATTGAACGCCATATTCGGGGTACAGGGATTGTACCCGGGTAAAGCGTCATTACCCACAATTCTGTGCTGCTACGTGGAATGCTCCATGGTCTTTGTGTAAGAATGTGAACTAAATAAATACAGAAATAAGAATATAATGATGAAAGTTATATTTGTAAGGATGAGCGGTTACACATGTATTTGTATATTTTACGCATGTACATATACACGGAATGTACTGTATAAATCATGTATAAGTCCAGAGTTATTTATTAAACGCAGGATGGAGAGATTCGGTTCTTTCCATCCAGCAGGAGGTGCTGCGAATCGAGACTCGGCTCGTGTTTTTTTTTTTCCAGACACAAATACATTTGATCGATGTCTGAATCCTTTCTGAGCTCTATAATACAATTATGTGCTTCCAGTTTTTCCCATATTATACCTCGATAATTTGCTGAAATGATGTATGTGGATAAACGAAACAACACGTCTGAACAGTATGAGGATCAGACGAGTCAATTTCAGAAGTTATTTGTTTTTGGCATCAATTGAAAGTTAAAACTACAGTAAACATGTCATTAATCTGTGCGTCTGAATCACTGAATAGAAACCAGAAAGACACAAAAATGCCACTTGTATTCGCACAATTGCCACATTTTGCCTTCAGGCCCACAATCGAAACCAGACGTCTTTGGAGACCCAAACCTGCTCCTGCAGGACAATACCCCTGTCCACAAACCACCTCCATGAAGATCTGCTGTACATACGAGTTCCACGGAGTTGAAGCTCTTCCTGCTATAGTGCTTCGACCCTATTGAACATCACCCCCAGGCCTCCTCACCTCCTCCCCTACATCAGTACCTCACTTTACTAACACCCTTGTGGATCAAATCTAGTGGAACATCTTCCCAGAAGAGTGGAGTTTCTTATAACAGTAAACAGGAACCAAATGTAGAATAGGATTTCCACATGCCAATCTTATAGTCAGTGTCCGTAAACCTTCGGCTCAATAATGTATTGAATCTTTTAAAAGGAGTTTATAGGATCGTACAGGAGAGCAGACAGATCGCTTGATTCATCCCACAGGAGATTTGATCATCACTGAATTATATATTGTTCACGGATGAAACACCAAACAGGACTGAAATAAAGTCTGATAATAAATCACTAAATATGAATCGAATTTGTGAATAAGAACACAACCAGATCTTCAGTAAATTGAATAATAAATCCGATACGCAGCTGAAGATCAACATGAAATAACTCCGGTTTAGGAACCAAAGAGGAGCGACGTTAAACTGCACAGGTGAGGTGGAACCCCATCGGCCAAATCTTTAAATCAGAGCAAAAAAAAAATAATCAGCAAAACCTAAATCTAATATAATGAAATGGACTGTAATATAACAAATGTAGCTTCTTACAGTCAACTTTATTAGTAATGATAAAATTATAGAAGTGTATAAATTATACAAGTCATGTTTAAATATACAATTAAAAAAAACTTTTATGATCAAATGCACTTTATGGTAAAAGTATCCCTTGTAAAAGTAATGAATTTTCAACTAAAAAAACTGGAACTATAGTAAGTATTTAAGTGTGTTTTTTAGTTCAAATTATTGTGAAACATTTTATACTTTAAATAAGAAATTAGTGTTCAAAAAGAAATAAAATTGAGATTATTTGCCTAAATCTTGCACCTACAATGAACTTCAATGCACAAATCACAAATAATTTTAACACTACACATAATACCTTATAATATAATATAATTAATAGTAATATTATTTTGTTACATTTAATATTTAATAATAATATTTTAATAAGTCTTTCAAATTGCAAACGGCAAGACATGAGAAAAATATTAAAAATGGAAAATGTCTTCAGGTCAAATGCATCTAATATTTATTTATTTATTTATTTATTCATTTATTTTAACTGATTACCTCTCTTCTTGTGCCTAATATTTATTTCTCATTTTAAGAATGAATTTTGGCAAAGAAACAAAATGATCCATTAATAAAAAAAATTGCTCAAAATGATGATAAACATCTACAACCGGTTGGAATAATCTGCTCATATTCTCAAGACATTTTCATAAGATAACAAACTTTAATAATCATTTATCAATAAATGTATAGGTAAGTAATTAAACTTAAAATGAGAAAATATTGTGAATTTTAGAAATAAACTTTCAACTTTGGAAGTCAACTTAAGAACTTGGAAATAATAAATTTCTTTTTTAAATATTCATATATATATATATAT
>JAAIIK010000168.1:377990-395113 GCA_014706435.1 Silurus glanis
GAGAGAGAGAGAGAGAGAGAGAGAGAGAGAGAGAGAGAGAGAGAGAGAGAGAGAGAGAGAGGAGGGCTTTAGACGGTGCACTCATTGTCGCCTCAGAGCTTGAGAGCGAGTGAGCAACCAGCCTTGGTGGTGTGTGTGTGTGAGAGAGAGAAGGAAAGAGAGAGAGAAAGAGAGAGAGAGATTGGGCCTGACTGTAATGACTAAAAGCATCAGACGCCTCAGCTGTTACAGCCCAAGAGTGTGTGTGTGAGCGAGCGAGGGAGTGTGTGCGAGCGTGTGCGTGAGCGCGAGCGTGCAAGACAGAGCGAGAGCGAGCGAGGGAGTGCGAGAGAGAAGTGCAAAAAAGGGAAGAAGGGAAGAAGGCGGCAGAAAAAGGGAAGGATACCACAAGCATGCTGTGCTGTATAAGAAGAACAAAGCCGGTAAATTCTTTTTTTTCTTCCTTTTTTACGATTTACGACGTCGTTTTTCTATTTGAGTGCGAAATTCTTAAACGAAAGAAGAATCTTATTCACAGCATCTCCTGCGCCGTCAGCCATCCTCAAACCCACCACTGACACGCCTTGCTAATGTAATTAAGATCTCAGCATGCCTGGGGACTTCACGTGCACAGGACCGATGCTCTGATCTCATTTATCGTGATTTTATACGCAGTCGAAAAAATTCTTGGCTTTTTTTTTCTTTCTTTTTAATGCAACGGCTCACACCTGTGATTCAGGTGCATGCATCGAGTAGATTCAGCATTATCATTTCTCTAGCTTTCTAGCAGGAGGTCCACAAAACATCTCCTGCACACAGATGCATTGAGGAATTAGAGAAATCATTCCTGCATTTAAGGTTCTTGATGTCATTTCAGAACCATTTGGATGCCGGTGTGTCGAAGTTGAAGATGGAGAGAGAAATAGTGTGATAGAGATGGAGTGAGTGTGAGAGAGAGAGAGAGAGAGGGAAGGGTGGGGTGCCTTGAACTCGTGGGTTGCATGGGGGATTCGTGCGCGCGCCGGATTACGATTTTCAGGATGATTTCATTCAATTTTTTTTAAATGTATTATTATTTAATAATCGCGCGTGCAAATGGCGAAAAACAAAATGAGATTTTTAATTGTTGGGTTTTTTTTTTAAAGCGCATCCGCACCTGCTCAGCTTTTCAGGTCCTTTTGTCTGCGCGCGCCAGTCAGGCAGGGCGGGTCCGAGCGCGTCTCGACAAAATGCACGAGCGCAACAAATGCATGCATGCGTATAACATATAGGTTTATTGATACAATTTGAAATGCATCATAGAAAACCCTTTGTTTTTTGTTTTTCGCCTTGCATTAAAATAAACCAGGTGTGCTGGAAAAAAGTAGAACAGCGAGGTCACGAGGTGCAGCCGGCACTTGTCATATCTCGCGCCGCATCTCAAACGACTCCCTCCTCCCCGTCCGAGTGCACCGGTGAGGGCGTGAAATGACGCTTGGTGGTGCAACACGATCTCCAAACGCAAATGGCCGTATTTTAGTTCAATTATACTCATGCACGAGTCGGTTTTTTTGTGCCAGGAGCGTGCATGTAAAAATTAAAATAAAATAAAAATCAGAACCGGAGCCACGTGCATCCACGCGCGCCCCCGCGGAATTTTCGGGGGGGGGGGGGGGGCTGAAAGCAGATAAAAAGGGCGTGGCGGTGGCCGTGCGCGCGAGAGTGTTGGGGTATACAGACTATCAGAAATATAGATGTAGAAAATTACACGGGGGGAAAAAAAAAAAGCACGAGAGACGTGTTGGTTGCATTCACACCGTTTTGGCACAAACGCTCGCGACGACGGTTGCACCGTTGCATTGCAAAGCTGACGTGGAAAAAAAACGTTTCTCAGGCTCGTGCATCTGAAGCAGACTATCATTCAAATGCCCGAAAGGCCACAGGATTGTATAACCACCGGTGCGCGAGGGGAAAAAAAAAAAGAAATGATAGAAATACTCTTAATCCTCGTCGCACGCGCAGGTGCCCGCTGCACGTGCATGCCTGGACACGCTCGCGCATTTTTTTGCAAGGGAAAAAAAAAAAAAAAACGTGCATTTTCATGTGCACGTGAAAAGAGACAGAGAGAGAGAAATGCGCGTGCGGATATTATTTTTTTCTTTCTTTTCGCACTTCACCGGTAATTGAGATCGTGTCCACCTTGTGTCTTCTGCTTCTTCTCAGTTCCTTCTGCCCTGAAATCCATAATAGGTTCTTAAGTGTGGGGGAGGGGAGGGCATTTAAACCCTCGGACCGGGGCGTGGTTCACACATCCGCGCGCCATAAAGCACACATCTGATTTCCACAATGCGATGGAGCTGCACTCTGATTAAAGCTTGATTTTTTTTTTTTAGATTTTTATAAAAAAAAATGTGTATGCATCATCCTTTATGCATGCCATTTATTTAATTCAAATACAAATCCATGCATACACACACACACACACACACGCACACACACACACCTGTGGTCACAGTGCATTCGGATTTTCATGGCCTTTGTGCACGATTCTGAAATAAAACCGTCAAACTTCATCCAATCCACACAGCTGGTCTGTGAAAGATTTGGGCTACAGGTTGATTCCTCGGTAGCCTCCGGAGAAGAGGGACAGATTTGAGTTGGCTGATTTATGTAAATAAAACTGAGTCAGGATGTCATGCTTTATGCTTTTTTTAAAAATTTGATATCACTGCCCTTGTCACCTTTATTCCATGATCAGATGTTCCATTTCTCTCCTAACGGGCGTGGCCTCTTTTCTAAAAGACCCCCTCTGCACAAATCTCTGTGGCTCAGGGTTTATTCAGTAGGTTAAGAAGCTATGGCCTTTTGACTTACATGATCTCACCTATTGGAGATGGAACACGAATATTTTTTGGAAGAACGCCGTTCGTTGCATTTCCAGAGAATCAACCCCCAATAAAGTGAAGCTCTTGGGTGGCTTGTGTTGGTCCAGAACCCTTACCAATTTTTTTTCCCATTGATTTCCCAGAGGTACAGCGAACGTTTCAGTACAGTTTCGTTTGCTTTTATTGGACTGTACCAACTGGCAACTCGAACGAGGTTCATTAGCTTAGCAGGCCAGACAAACTCCAGACACTTCCATGGTTACAATACTTGTTATAATACTCGTTCAAAAATCCAGGTATAGTGTCGAGCTCTAGGTTTTTCGGTTCACGTTAGTGGGAGTCGGCCGTCATTCGGAAATCAAGGCCGCGGTCTTTACGTGAGCCCTCACGTCTCCTCGGAGTCGCTCTCTAACACGAGTGAGTTATGTTCGCCCCGCCGATGAAGTCGTCTCACGCTGTGTGTTCGCTGTCAATCATTTTGATTGGACACGCTGCTTCCTCCTACAGCGCCGGGCCGATCCGAGCTCGTGTCAGGGGTTTTTTTTTTTGTTTTGTTTTGTTTTTTTCCTCTAAAAAGGCCTCGGGTGATTGATTTGATGCCAGCGTGCCCTATTAGGGAAAATTGCTCATCGATTCCGACTCTAAAATTCGTGCCAGGTTACTTAGAAAAGGAAATAAATAAAAGGCGGAGGGGTAGTTAAGGAGAGAAGTGGGAAGAGATCGTCAGCATACAAGACGACACGGCAGTAAATCCCCGACTGGTGTGAGGCAGAACAAAAGGGTATTATCTCCTGACAGATGAAGGAGAACAGAATACAGCAGAGTGCAGGAGATATCGGAGCATACATCTATATTAGACCCGAAAGACTACATTTCCCTAAAATGACTAAAAAGCCGGCTGCGTAACCGTATTACGTGATTATATATAATATATATCTACACATATATACGCTTTCTGCTCTCACTCTGCTTCTTTATCTTCTGGTCTGGCTAATGGAGATGATTTCATACATCTGTGTGTTACTCATTGCTGCCATGAATCACATTAGTGTCAGCTTTCAGATCCACCATTTCCAAATCACAGGGCAGCAGATACCACGTACTGGAGTTCGGTTCGATCTCCAGGAATGTTTTAGTACCAGATCGATGTTTTATCCAGTCCCGCTTTGTTCGCATGACAAATTTATTCCAATATATACGTATTTCGTTTGTAAATCCGCTGTCAAACAAAAGCCCTAATGGCGTTCGGGGGCTCGGGCGGCATAAATGGGCGGATGATGTCATGCGCTCGAGTGATCTCGGGGGTCTATAATGATGAGAGTGACTCACGAGAAATGAGTCATTCTGCAGCGGCAGCTTCAAGACATCACCTATTACCGGAGCGCCTCAGTAAATCCAGGCGTAACACACAGTACAAGCAACAGGTTTCGGCGCTTCGGGCGCTTCTCTCCTCTTGTACGATCAATTTATTGAAATCGAACTTTACTTTATGATGGAGTGAATGCAGGTGGAACCCACTGTGGGATCTGGTCATTTCATGCCACAAGCTTGAACATCGACCAGTAATATCTCTGCTATATAAAAAACACTTCAATATCGAAATCGGTTTCCATTGAACAGTTTTCTAGTTTCTAAGAATTTGACCAAAGTGTTGTGTATTTAATGGAAATTCTCCCTAGATTTAAATATTCGATTAAAATTTTTACTAATGCTAATATCATAGAAATCAATTAGACTCATCAGATTAAATAACCATTACACCACCACGAGGTAGCTGTAGGCTCTCATCAGAACCCATTCGAAACCCATCAAACGCCTTAAGATCAAAGATCGATCAAAGATCCAAAGTGAGATTCCGTGGCAACGTTCCCCGCTCTCGTCCACTGTTCTTCGGATAGGACCCTTGGAAAGCTCAAGCATTTGTTGAAATTTAACAGTCTAATCAACAGGTTCGTGGTCTATATTTTATCTATAGAAATGGCCCTGATGTCATCCACAGTACGATCCTACCACCACCGTGCTTTACTGTGCAATCACAAAATGCTGGACGGCTATTGGAGGGGTAAAAACGATGATCCAATCCTGCAAATTGGTGCTGAAAGAGTATACAATAATTAGAATATAGAATAATTCATTTAACAAATAGAATCCTAAGGGCAGATTTTAACGATAGAACTTCAGGACTCGACCCTTTTTTCTAAACTATATAACGGCCGAGCTATGCACGTTGGATTTCCTGTGCATGGTCAACGCTAATTTCAAAAATTCCATCGCTGAAAGCAATAAGTGGAGCCATAAACCCTACTATCCAAACATAATAGCATCTGCAACATCGTAAAACGCCCAGGAGACGATTAAAACGTGATCCTAACCGAATGAGATGAGTGTATCGATTACTTATTGAATTAAAGCACCTTATGGCTTTATAGATGTCTTTTGGAAATGTTTCCTTCAACGTGATTAAAAAAAAAATATATATAAAAAAAAGCATCGATGGCGAGGCTCATTTATCTTCTCATTTCCTTCACGAGATGTCGATGTCCAGTCGCCGTACGTGGCTCGCGCAGCCCATTAGTGGGAAGAATCCAATAAACGAGCGAGCAACAGGAAAGTCTGGACACGTTTCGGAACCTGAGTCTGCATTCTGTACCGCACGATGGTGTTAAGACGGAGCGATGAAGCTTAATAACGAGCAAGCGTGAACGTACGGGGACAAAGCGCAAACGTAATCGGGTCACGGCGGCGTCCGGGGTCTCGGCTCCGGGTCCGGGTCCGGATGGAAACGGTCCGTTCGTTTTTGCGCCAAATTGCCGGGAATTCAATTCAGTTCGACAATTTGCACGTTAGTTCCTGATCCCTTGATGGAACGCAATCCGACAGTCTTCTTATCAATCACTCATAAATAAACATGCTTTTATATTATTATTATTTATTTATTTTTTTATAAACGCTGTTTCTCAGTGATGTATTTCCTGGTTTTCTTCCCGTTCACCTCATTATTTCTGGTTAATATCCACACCTAATTTCATTTCCGTGCCCTTCTTCTTTTTTTTTTTTTTGTCGTTAATGATTTCGCCACTGGTTTGATGCTCGTTTCATTTGTGCGTTATGTTACATCATTTTTTTTCCCATTTACACGATTTCAGTTGTGTTTGTGTTTCTTTTTCCTTTATTTTCTTTCATTAGAGACATGTGAGTATTATTGGGTGGGGGAAAATTCAGCGGAGGATCCTGGCATTAAAAGGTAAACCGATGCAACACTCACCTTTTATTTTATTTTTTTCTACAAATGTAAATGACTTAAGTGAATCCCCTCCCCCAGCCCCTCCCCCAGCCCCTCCAACCTTCCAAATTCCTCCTCCACCTCGTACGTAGTACAAGTTAGCATGCTAAGTGAACATCATGCGAATTAAAATGCTATTATCTCTATTATGGCGCATCTAAATAAAAAAACCTATGTTGATTTTATTACCTCGAATTCTCCCCTTGAACTGATTTGATATTGTGTGGAGCTTTTACAGTTCATTAACAAGATGATCTCGGCTCATCTCTTGTCGTGGCTATGGATTATTTTTTATTAAGTCTGGTTATTATGTCACCAGTGGAGCTCTGTAATTAAGCCTTGTATGAGAGTACCTAGTACAATATTACATTATTTGCACAATAACCTTTTTCACGATTGCCTGTATTTCATTGGCCGTTGTCTACGATCGCTGAGGAACATTGGCAGAAAATTTGGCTCCGCTTCTTAACCTTCCCCCATATCGCCCAGGTCGTTTATCCAGCCACTCACCTTTACAGGCTGTAAACCTGCTTTATTACATTTGGCTTCTCTCACACAGTAAACTCTCGCCTTGGAATACGGAGTTTTAAAACCCACCAGCAATTGTTTCAATTCGGTCTTCATTCACTACCGATTGAGAAGAGTAGCCACAGCGGACATGAAAGCTGCACATCATTGTACCGTGTCACGTTTGAAAGATTTTCAATCTGCAGCATTCGTGGATCGGTTCCACAGCTGCCATTTGGCTTCTCCGTGGTTCCTGGCAGCCGTGAGAGAAGGACAGAAGGAGAGGTGTGAATGCCGGGAACTCAGGGACTGTCCAAACCCACTCTGATCCATTTGCATCGAGCAACTAGAAGCATGTGACTGATGATCTGACGAAGCTTTATGCGCTTTTGCAGATCTGGAACCCTTTTATACAGACTGGACAGTAGGGCAACCACTATTTTTGATTCTAGATGTGGTAAGTTTTTTCAACAGTGGTACATATGTTTGGATCGCTAGCTTAAAAAACCCCCCCCCTGATAAAATCTTGACTAGTCGGTCTGAAATGGAATGACGGACCAAATCTTTAGAAATATAGACAAAAACATAGAAATCTTCAAAAATATTCATCCAGAGTACATCCTATTGGCACAGTTCTACACGGTTTAGCAGCTCAACCCAAAACAGCCCTTGCTGTGTTCTCACCTGCATAATGAAATGCATCGTGGGTAGAAAACACACCAGGGTTCACCATTCAAACAGACTCAGTGATGTATGAAAGAACCCTCTGTAATGAATCGCGTCGACTTTGCTCCCCAGTTCCGGATTAGTATGAAAGCGTTTCGGGTAAAATAGAAAAAAAAAAAAAAAAAAGTTGTTACTCGTGTCATCAATCAGCACTAAAGCCTGAAGTATGTTCACTAGAGGAGATGGATTGTGGTCAATTCGGAGGGGAGACGATGCCAGCGCACTTAGTTGATAGATCCCTGGAAATCTTGGGCACAGAGCCATGCAAGAGTGTAACGAGAGGGCAGAGCAACTTGTTCGCACATTAAACACAGGACCTCATCCTTCCCGGCACTCCGTGGGAAAACCAATGGAGTGAACTAATGAACAAACCAGCCCAGATGTCCTTTTGGAGATAGACGAAGCATCGCTCGAAGATCTCTGTCCATTAACTGCAGTCAACTGATTGCATTCCTTTTAAAGTCGCCATTTAAGTATGTCAGTAATGTTTTCATTTCTGCACGGCTGGAGGTCCCCCTGGAGTCTTTCATGTCTGGTGCCTTGATGTCCCATGCTTATTAGTCAGTTTTTTTGCTTAACGCTTCCACAAATTCAGTCCTCTAGCTTGAGTCATAATGTACAGCCACATCAAAATTTGAGTTTACTCCAGCATTTTGCTCAGACACCTATGATCCTGCTCCTTGCATGCCTTTTTGTTGTGTTTCTATGATGCATTTATAACATTTCTTTTGGCTTATCGTAAAATCGCCCCCATCAAATTTTGGAATCTCGTGGTATCTTCCACGTCTCAAAACTCCTCCATCTAAAACTTGAAGCAAGACACGTGGGGTACCTGGAGGTCATTCTGATTTACCCTTCCAAACGTTGCTAGTACACCAAATATCAGTTGTGAATCTCGTCATTAAGCCTAACCTTCCACTAATATAGCCATGGTGCTAATTGCTCAGATAACAGTCGCAGGATTCCTGCTCGCTTGAAATCTGCCAGGTGAACACGGCCTCCTGTTGAGTGCATGGCTCTGGAACAGCGATTAAAGCACAGCATGCCAGTTTAGCTTGAGCTGCTGGATTGTGTTCTTGCCTCTGCAAAATACCCGATTTTATCTGCGCCACTCCAGCAAATGACAACCCAAGTTATTGTCTAAAAGAAGCGTATTTTTTTTCACGACACTTTGATCAACTGTACGTCTACTTTGCTTTTTGCAAATTCGATCTTCTAATATTTCAATGAGGTTACTGGGTGAAGGACAGGAATCGTTCTGCAATCTGGTTATGAGGAATTTCAAGGTAATCTTTAAGTGCGGAAATGGTAGTAAATCGTTGCATTAAATTTCCCTGCATTTCATTGTTTCTACAAACCTCATCTGTATATGATGAGTCTTTTGTTTTGCCGTTATTTACTGCGACTCCAGAAAATCTTGAGGGTTAAGATCTATGGGTCACTGACCAACAGTGTCTCTGCTAGATTTAAAATTCAACGAATAACCAGTAGCTTTAGAGTTTGATAATATTCCTAGTCAGATTAGCCTTTCAGGGCACCCATTGGCAAGACTTGCAAGGGAAACTGTTGGAGGGTACATCTACATCTACAAATGCTTGTGCTTGTCTCCTGATGCTGTTCCTTTTCCTCAGGTGGAGAAGACCGAAGATGCTGACCAGGAGATCAAGCAAGATGGCACCAAACCAGAAGACAAAGCCCACAAGGCTGCTACCAAGATTCAGGCAAGCTTCCGTGGACACATAATCCGGAAAAAAATGAAGGATGATGACAAGGAGGAGGACAGTCCTGCGGCTGATTCTAAGCCAGAGGAAAACGAGGCAGAAAAGAAAGAGGAGGAGAAAGCTGTTTCTCCCACTGCAGAGAAACAAGACGAAGCTGCCAAGAATGAGGAAAAAGCCAAAAGTCCCACTAACTCTCCAGCAGCAGAGGACAACAAGGCCGAAGCTCCTGCCACTTCCCCTTCAGAACCTAAACAGGATGTGAAGGAAGAACCAAAGGAAGCAGAGAAGCCTAAAGAAGCAGAAAGCACTGAGGCCAATGGCTCAGAGAAGCCATCAGAGAATGTAGATGCAGAGAAGATAGAGGAGGAAAAGGAGGAGGAGAAGGCAGAAGCCAAACAAGCCGAAGTGCCTGCCACTGCTAACGAGACAGCCGATTGTGAAGCCGAAGAGAACCAGACGCAAGACAAACCAGGTGAGTTACGTCGTAATATTGACCTGAACCACTGAAGCTTTTGGCTCAAAGTTACTGTTTATAACTTCTTGCATTATTTAACATATTTTCATGTAATTCTTGGAGATCTGACTTCCTAAATTTATTTGGATTAAACTGCACATCTGAATCTGGCATAACTATACATCTAAACATCATAACCTCCTATACTAATAAATTGAGTTTGTGATAAACCCCTGTTAGAAGCATGGTCATAAGAATTCATGCTAACCAACTGTTATGTAAGATTGACATTTTAATTTGTACAATTTCTTGGGCGAAGGTAATAGATGTTAATATTTAAGACAAAGACCCCAAGCTTTCAATTGTTGACCTTAATCAACAATTAATGTTTCAATCCCTCAGATATTGGGTTCTTGTGAAAGGCCACTAGCCCTTAAATTTCGAGCCCTCGTTCAAGACCACTAACTTTTAATTCTTTTGCCCTCAAGCAAGGATACAAACCTTCAAATATTAGACCCTTAAACTACACCACTAGACTTTAAATGTCAGGTTTTTTAAACAAAATGCCATTAGCCTCAGTTAGTGTGCCCTTGAGCATCGCCCCTAAAAGGCAATTGTTGTGCCCCCTGAATATAGAAACAACTGTGGCCAATAGTCCTCAGATAAGGAAAGCCACTGGGCATCATTCTTGTTAGGTCTTTGAGCAAGACCACTGCCCTTCGAATGTTGAGCCCATGAACAGGCCACAAGTCCTATATCAGTGAATGCTTGAGTGAGGCCCCAGGCTCTTAATTGTTGGGCCCCTGAGTAAAGCTGCAAGCCCTCAATTGTTGCATGTTTAAGGAGGACAACCAGTTTGAAATTGTTCCAAGCCTTCAAATTTTGGGCCCTTGCTCAAGACCACTAGACTTTAATTATTTAGCTTTCGAGCAAGCAAGGCCAGAAACCTTCAAATATTAGGCTCTTGAACAACAGCACTAGTCTAGTGATATATCAGGTTTTGAGCAAGGACATTAGTGGGCCTAAAATGCAATTGTTGTGCTCCTGAATAAAATAACAATTGTGGCCATTAGTCCTCAAATAAGGAAAGCCACTGGACATCATTTGTTGTTAGGTCCTTAAGCAAGACCACTGCCCCTAGAATACTGAGCTCTCAAACAGGCCACCAGTCCTATAATCAGTGAGTGCTTGAGAGAGGAAGTCTTAAGCTCTTAATTATTGGATGTTGGAACCCTCAATTGTTGCATGTTTAAAAGAAAGCCAGATTGAAATTGCTCCAATCCATCAGATATTGGGTTTTTGTGCAAGGCCACCAGCCCTCGGATTTTGGGCCTTCGTTCAAGACCATTAGCCTTTAATTCTTCGGCCATTCTTTGTTCAAGGGCTTATATTCTTCAAATATTAAGCCCTTGAACAAGACCACTAGTCTTTAGTCTTTTAAACAAAGCCACTAAAATGCAATTGATTTGGCCCTGAATATGGCTGCAGTACTAACATTTGTGGCCAGTAGTTTTCCGATAATTCACTTGACACCATTTGTTGTTAGGTCCTTGAGCAAGACCACTGCCCCACAAGTCCTGTAAGGCCCCAATCTCTTAATTGTTGTGCCCCTGAGTAAGGCTGCAAGTCCTCAATTGTTGCATGCTTGAGGGGGACAACCAGTTTGAAACTGCCTCTAGACCTCAGTTTATTGGCCTCTGCATGAGAGTCCATCCCACAATTGATGGGTTGTTGACCAAGGGCACGAGCTTTAAATTGTTGGGCCCTAACCTCTAACTGTGCTTGAATCCTATTTCAGAAACCCTGTAATTTTTAGAAAAAGAGGAAGGGTCACTTGATGGTCTGATTTTAATGTCACAAGACCAGACTAAAGTAACTGTCGACGTTTTTGTCAGCTCCTTATGGCGCCTCCAAATGGAAGCGTGTGAATTACGGACGAGCTTTTCATTAACACTTCATAACTCTCAGAATGGATAGTAGCAGCTTTATCCAAAATAGAATCAAACGAGACATAATGATTCGATTTGTTTCCACTTTCCCTCATTGCGCTGGAACGAGGGATTATACGACTTAGAAAGGAATCGTGGAAAAAGCGATCAGCACATTTGTCGCAGCATGAGAAACTCTCAGCATGGAGATAATTAGCCAAACATGAGTGATGCTTTTCAAAAGGCTGTTATCGCATATCAATGATTTCTGAACAGGATGAGTCTCGGTCTAACCGAATTACACAATCGATTTTGTCCCTCTACATGTTATAGTTTATGCTTGAAGACCATTGTGGTTTCCAGCCAGAGATCTATAGGGCTGCGGCTGCTCAACTAAATCTAAGTGCATGACTTGACCACAATTAGGCTTTATAGATGCCCTTCCTCAGAATCTGCAGCCTGAAGCATCATGTTTACTGCTAGTTTACTGTAGAATTCTACCCTCCACCCTCTAAATCGAAGCTGGCATCAAACCACTATTTCTTTTAGTGTTTAGTCTTTTCTTTTTTTGATTTTTTAAAGACTCCATTAGAAATCAAATGATTCGTTATTAGATTCATAAACGACCCACATTTCGAACCCATTTCTCAGCAGCAACAGCAAAATGAAATGGTCATGCAGATTATGTATTTTCTACCAATCACAGCCACAACCGTTCATTTCCAACTTTATGATCTCAGGAGAAATTCGATTAAACTGTAACATGTGGAGACGATTTCATTTTCGAAATTTCTGCCCCTGACCTTATGCATTGGTCAGCTTGGATTGTGATTTCTACAACAATCGAGAATCATTTCAGTATTAAAACTCATTTTATTCTAAATTGATTTGTGGCAATAACTTGAGTTCCTGTGAGCGCTCACCCCATGTGCCTGGTATGACTGTTAAGTTCCCAGAAAGTGTACACCCTCACAAATGACACAAATTTTTAAAGATGTTTATTTATCATTTGTGGAAGGAGTCTCCAGTAAAAAAACTTTCTTTCGGCTTCTCCCGTTAGGGGTCGCCACAGCGGACCATCCGCATGTTTGATTTGGCACATGTTTTTACGCTGGATGCCCTTCCTAACGCAACCCTCCCCATTTATCCGGGCTTGGGACCGGCACTAAGAGTGGCTGGGGTTGGTTCCCTGACCGGGGATCGAACCCGGGCCGCAGCGGTGAGAGCACCGCATCCTAACCACTAGACCACCAGGGAAGGAGTCTCCAGTGCAAGTAGAAAAATATTGCAGGTTCTTTGTAACAATTGAAGCTGCCATTAGCTTGACCCAAATAGATATTTTAATAAAATAAAAATTGCATTTGTTTAGAAAATTGCATTCAATTGTCGGATCCTTGTTTGATGCTTTAAGCCCTCAGATGTTGGGCCTTTGAGGCCACTAGCCTTCAAATATCTTGAGCAAACGAATCAAAGACACGTCCGTCCACCTGTCGAACTTAAAGTGCTCTTCTTGTGACCTCTCGTCCGAATCAGATGCTGCAGAAGACTCCGAGCAGGCGGAAGGCGGCGTTTCAGAGGCGGCGAAGGAAGACGACAAGGGCGAGAGCGCTTAAAGAGAACCGGAGAAGTAACACGATAAGAGATCGTTACAAAAAAAAAAAAAAAGAAAAAAAAACTAAGAAAAAGAAAAACGGTTGCTCTTTGCCCTCTGATTGTGGAGACGGTCCGTTTTAATTCGTTTGGTCCTATATATTTTCTTTCTCGTGTGGCAAAATGAATTTCTTACATCTACGGGTGGGGTTTGTCCAGGGGCGGTGGGGGGAGGGGGATTGGGAGTGGTTTGGGAAAGGGGGGGGAGTTTCCATTCGCAACTTTGCGGCTCAAGCTAGCAGTGAACGTGCGAGAACGTGGCTGCTTCTTCGAACGTGCGAGAAAACAACGTCGTGCGTTTATCAACGTCACCAAAAGAGAGGGACAGGAGACGCAATTTCATACTCAAACCCAAACCCGAACCTGTTCGACCCTGGTTTGCATTTCTAGCTATTCCCATACACACACACACACACACACACACACACACACACACACACATACATATATATTTGCCTTTTTCCATTTACCGTAGTAATAGTGCACTGCTATTTATTAGGGAGAAGTATTATATGATTCCCTTTCAGTGTTTTCTGCTGATGCATTGTTTTGGCCAGCGTTTCATGGATAGCTTGAACCCATTCGACTCATTTGCATGGAAATTTTCCTCCTGAGAGAGAGAAAAAAAAAAAAAAAAAAAAAAAAACACAAAAAAGAAAAAAAAATCCTCCTCGCAGTCACGAGTAACCAAAACGTTGTGGCTTCTTTCTCGATGTCTTCGATGTTGTTAATGGCGGTTTGATGATATCGACTGGAATTATTCCTGCGCTGATGTTGAAAAACGAAAGAGAAAAATCTAACGAAAAAAGAAAAAAACGAATCAGCCTTTTTTTTTTTTTTTTTTTTTTTTCTTCCCTATGTTCACGTGAGAGTGCAATGTCCAGTTTGAATCTAAAAAGGAGTTCAATTGTGGAAAAAAATAAAAAAGAATAAAAGAAATACAATTTAAACAAAGTTTCAATGTCTGTTTTCGAAAATAAAGAAATGTGCCAATTATCATCACAAGATGTGTGTGTTTTTGTGTGTGTTTTTGTGTGTGTATGTGTATGATATTGACATATTATACTACACTGACAAAAGTATTGGGACGCCTGTGTGGTTCTTCTCCAAACTGTTCCCACACATTCGGACGGCTCTGGATGGCGCATGAAAATTTCCCTTCACTTAAACCAGGAGACCTGAACCTGTTCCATCATCACAATGCTCAAATCAAGCTCCATGAAGATCTGCTTTACATGGGTTGGTGTGAAAGTTCTTCCTGTTATAGAGCTTCAACCCTATTAACTATGATGAATTGGGCTCCTCACCTCACCTACATCAGTTCCTGACTTTACTAACACCCTTTACTCTGAATGAAATCTCCACAAAATCTAGAGGAACATCTTCCTGGGAGATTTCATCTTATTAGAAGCGCGAATGGGAACTCAGTGTGGAATGGGATGTTCGAAAAGAAGCGCATACACCACCAATCTTATGCTCAGGTGTCCACAAACTTTTGACCATATATAATATCAAATGATATAATATAATATAATAATATACTACATTTGAGAATTTCAAATAAAAAATCAATACATTTATAAATAAACCTGCCCTGGTTTCACCTCAGAAAAACAAACATCTATTGATTTACTGCTTAATAGTTTTTTTGGTGTCACATTTGATCATAAACAGCCACTTTGTGGGAAAAAAATAGAATCCGCTTAAAATATTAGGTTTCTCTTTCTCCATTAATCCTCACATAGAAATCTGCTGAATTCTGGACTCTGGACAGCAGCACAGTTAAACCTCACAGGTTTGGAGCAAATGCACCCGTTTCCATAGTAACAGCTCATTCACAGAGGATGTATTCTGTGCTGAGAAACGTCTTTCATTAAACCTTTGTGGAAGGAGTCTCCAGTCTCAGTGCTCCGCAAGCGTCAGCTTCACCGCAGGCTTTTACAAACCACTGGAGACTCCTTCCATCCGACCGCTTGTGTTTAGGACAGAGGAGTTTATGCTCTGTGTGTTTTCTGTTCCAACTTCTAAGTAAGAGAAAGAAAAAAAGGAGCTAACGTTCAAAGACGCTAGACCGGAAGTAAGAACATTTTAAGGAACATGAACGTCCAACAACATCTTCTACAACATTCTGTTCTTTATAATGTATAATTCTTTATAGTTTATCATTTTTATTATAATACCCTGATGTCTGTTTTTTTTTTTTTTTTCTCTTCACCCGGTTACAGATACGCTTCAGTAATCAGTTCACCTCACGCAAACCAATGCTGCAGAATCTCAACCTTAATATTTCTCTCTCAGAATGAAGGCTGTCTTGTGGAAAAGGCCGCTGGGACTGGCTGCAGGAGCGTACAGATAAATCATCTCCTCCTGAGACACTCACTAAGACCTGCTGCTTGAGAGGGAAAAAAAAAATGTCATGAGGCTCCGTTACATGGCTTCTTCCTCCATCTAGTGTTAGCTTCATAAAAACCTCAACCTCCTTCAGATCATTTACTCTACACTGGGAAAGTGACTCATATTCATGCAATATTACACTAATTCTACTATACTATACTATACTATACTATACTATACTATACTATACTATACTATACTATACTAAATAATTAAATTATACTATACTCTACTATACTACACAATTAAATTATACTGTACTGTACTAAATTATTAAATTATACTATATTATACCGTACCGTACTCTAATATACTACACGATTAAATTATACTATACTACACTAAATATTACTATACTACACTATATTAAATTATACTATACTGTACTATACTATACTACACTATATTAAATTATACTATACTATACTACACTATATTGTATTAAACTATACTATACTAAATGATACTATGCTATACTATAACATACTATATAAAAATATACTATTCTAAACTACACTATACTATACTATATTATACTATACTACACAAAATATTACTATACTATATTGTACAACACTATACTAAATTATACTATACTATATTGTACTATACTACACTAAATATTACTATACTATACTGTACAACACTATACTAAATTATACTATAATTATAAATTATACTATATTATACCCTACTGTACTCTACTATACTACACGATTAAATTATACTATACTGTACTATACTAAATAATTAAATTATACTATTCTATACTATACTACACAAAATATTACTATACTATACTAAACTATACTAAATAATTAAATTATACTGTACTGTACTGTACTAAATTATTAAATTATACTATATTATACTGTACTGTACTCTAATATACTACACGATTAAATTATTCTATACTGTACTATACGAAATAATTAAATTATACTATACTACTCTATACTATACTGTACTCTACTATACTACACGATTAAATAATACTGTACTATACTGTACTATACTCACTATACTATATTACATTAAATATTACTATACTACACTATATTATACTATACTACACTATATTAAATTATACTATACTACACTAAATTATACTATACTACACTAAATTATACTATACTACACTAAATTATACTATACTACACTAAATATTACTATACTACACTATATTATACTATACTACACTATATTATACTATACTACACTACACTAAATTATACTATACTACACTAAATTATACTATACTACACTAAATTATACTATACTACACTAAATATTACTATACTACACTATATTGTATTAAACTATACTATACTAAATGATACTATGCTATACTATAACATACTATATTAAATTATACTATTCTAAACTACACTATACTATACTATATTATACTATACTACACAAAATATTACTATATTATGCTGTACAACACTATACTTAATTATACTATACTATACTGTACTATACTACACTAAATATTACTATACTATATTGTATTAAACTATACTATACTATACTGTACAACACTATACTAAATTATACTATATATTGCATTATACTATACTATACTATTAAATTATACTATACTAGTCTATATTA
>JAAIIK010000168.1:411213-421239 GCA_014706435.1 Silurus glanis
GCTGTATCTCTCCTTCATTCTCTCTCTCTCTCTCTCTCTCTCTCTCTGTATCTCACTGTGATTGGAGCTGCTCTGAATCACATATCATATTCGTTTAACATCATGCTAATGCAAAGCAGGAGTGCCATCGCTTTGTGCGTGTGTGCGTGTGTGTGTGTGTGTGTGTGTGTGTGTGTGTGTGTGTGTGCAACATTAGGAGTGAGGGCTGATGTGGCAGAGCCAAGAGGGAGAAAATGGAGTGCCAAATTCATTTTCTTTTCAATCTCGGTAATCACCTCGTATTGTCACATGCAGAAGAAAGGAATCTGCAAAGAGGAAAGAATGTGACAATCCACACACACACACACACACACACACACACACACACACACACACACACACACACTTGTACTAACTTTGTAGGCTCTCCTATTGACTTGTATACAGAAGCCAATTGATCATATATGTTTTTTTCTTAACTGAATCACAGATCATCGATTGGTCCTCATAAATAGCTATAAACATGAACACACACACAAACACACACACACACACACGGTGCATGCCACCCACTCTTTGGCCTCAGGGTTGATGTTATAGAACTGCAAAAATGTCTATATATACACACACACACACACACACACACACACACACACACACACACACACACACACACACACACACAAATTATATAAAGTCTGCCAGTTTTGTCCTTCACCACCTCTTTTCAGCAGCAAAATCCTCCTTCTCTATTAATTACCTTCTCTGTGAGCATGGAAAGACTGTGTGTGTGTGTATGTGTGTGTGTGTGTGTGTGTGTGTGTGTGTGTGTGTGTGTGTGTGTGTGCGTGTGTGTGTGTGCGTGGACACTGATGATGTGTTTAATCATAAAAAAATTATCTCGGTGAAGAAAAGGTTGATGCACAGAACAAGATATTTTGTGTTTTTTTTCTCAGGAATATTGAATGTTGACTGTAAATGTAAAAAAAAAAAAGGTACTTAAAGGTAAATAAATTCAAGCAGTGAAGAATTTTATATATTAAAAAAATCTGTTAGTGGCATCAATATAAAATCATTATTAATAAAAGTGTAAATCTAAATAAATAAATAAATATTATATTTGTATCTCTAACAAAACCAAAGTTTTATTTAAGTTTTTACAAATAGATAAAAATCCAGTGTATTATTGTATTATTATTATTCCATTAAAATCCAGCTACATCTTTGTCTGACCCCTTGGACGAATCCAAATTTTTGAATTAATCTACGAAAAACAAAATCCTAGGTCCATCTCAGTGTTGGTTCCCTCCTTTGGTTGATTTGCTCTCTGGTACTACGTCTCTGGTTCCTACGTATAATCCGACACGGAGATCTACAGCGGTCTGAAATATTTGTGTGGTGTAGAAACAGCTCACCTGAATGCAGATGATGAAACGTTTGTGTATGCGTTGCTGTGTAATGCATCACTGTGACACATAAACACATTTATAAATTACCAGAAAGGAGCTTAGAGCAGCGCAAACCTATGAAGCAGTGCATCGTAACAGCACATTCTGATAGGTGTGTGTGTATGTGTGTTTGTGATTTAAACACACATTTATCACTTCGCTGCAAAAAGCCCAGCGAGGCTACGCATCACTTCCCAGCTTCCAGTCAAAAGCTAGCAATAAAACGAATGAATAGAAATTACAGCTAATACAGTATTAGTCTCAGTGAAATGGCCGCTGATGATAACGTTGTGTAGAGATGAGCGGTTAGCATGTAACCCGTCCTGAAGGTGTCGGAAAGCTGAAGCTCTAGAATATTCTACCAAATTTCTCTCCACATCTTGTCCTTTCATTGTTCTGGATTTTCCGCTAGAGACTGGAGTGGCTGTTGACTTTAGCAGGTCACCTTACACGCTGCCAGACAGTCAGGGGAAAGGAAAGGAATTTATATTACAGACTATGCCCCTGACCTTGGACCTACAGACGAGTTTGGCAGACATGGGGGCAGAAAAATCACAACTGCAGTCTTTGCCATATTATTAACCAGTTGTATGTACTGATGCACTGAAATGACCACAATGTTACCCTTGGTGAAGTACCTATTCAGAAGAATGTGTATAGAGTATCAGTAGCCTGGCAAAGACCTTGCTGAGATGCTGGTGGAGGAGATTATTTGACCATCCAGCCCTCCATTGGTGCCACCACATATCAAATAGGTTTGGTATGGATGGAGCAGCCATTTTCAGCACCTTTGACCTGAACAGCGGTTATTGCGAGTTGAGAATGGAAATACAGAAAAGTCTAACCGGATGGTTAACAAATTTTGGACTTCAAACCCTAATGGACATGTGGTGACAATGTTACAGTCCAGCCCCATCCCAGAGCCTCCAACATCTCGTTGCAGCAACGCTTTATGTCAAATATATGTTATGCCAAACGTCTCTGTGGAAGATTTGCCCAGTTTCACGCAGAATTTCATGTTTTCTCTTCATTCTAACTTCTGCTGTCTGTGATGAATCGCAAATGTGGTGGGCAGAATATCACTAGGTAGCACCATTAGCCTTTTTGATACCACCTCATAGTAGGCATAGATATTTAGGGACAATTTCCTGAACGCACCAAACCAAATGAGTATCTGTTGATTAGTATTTGAGTAATGTAGCAAATTCCTACAGAAATCAGAGATACCTTGACAAGGTGGGCTAAAACAGTGTCTGATCAAGGAGCCCAATGCACCTCAATACTCCTAAACACAATTTCAGTGGGGAGTCATCCGAAGGTTGGCCAAAGAATACCATCTACAAAATAATCAGACAAAATACATCAACCATACTCTCAAAATTACAGCTGGGTATCAGAGCACTGGATTCTTGCTGGCAGAAATAGAAACAATGAGACTTGCCCATCACACAGTTTCTCCTGACCATGACGGATCCTCCAACACTGACACACTACAGGAAAGACTCAAGCGCACTGTTACAACAGCAGAGGAAAACAAGCGAGATCTCAAGCGAGATCTCAACCCTATAATCTGGTCTGGGTCACGATCCATACACAATCCAAGCCTGAAATAGGTTCTGGTGCTAAACTGGCACCTACATTTACAGGCTCCTGGAAAGGTACTAAAACACTTTGGTATGCTAACATCTCAGGTGGCTCCTGTTGATATTCTGAGTCAGGCGGACAACCTCAACGTTCTGAATGTTTTAAATGGCCTAGCCTTCCCAGGGTTCATACAGTACATCATTTAGAAACTATCGTTTCTCTTGGACTATTATGGTTGGGGACCTTTCTCAGTGCCTACTCCATCCTCTAGGGGTCAGTATGGAACTAGGTGACTATTTGATACCTAGGTTGGAAGTATTTATAAATTCTGAAGGAAGAACCGTTCCACAGAGGCAGCAAGCAAACTGTTTGGAAATGTATAGCTATGAGTTGTAGAACTTTACAGCAGGAGATACATGTCTGAGGGGAAGGTTGATCTGGGTGTTGATATGTATATATTTATGTTTTGTAGAAAGACTTTTTAACTTCTTGAGATTTCAGATTGTGCAAGAAAGTTTTCGATTACTCATATACTCGAGAAAGATCTGCCATCAGCGCAAGACCTGCCTCCTTCGAGATCTCCTTCATAATAACTGTTAAGGCCATTCCTATTCCTCATGAGACTCTTTTTTTTTTTTTTTGTTTGGTGTTTGTAAATACGTATGTTAAGATTTTGGTTTTTGGTTGGTTTGGGTTTTTATAATGTACCTTTGGAATCCGTAAGGCCACAAGCAAACTAATTAGGTTCATCACTCATCATTAGAGTACCATGCTGGCTTTCCACAAAAAGCTCCAACCCTTTTTGATCCACGGTGTGCACCACGTTTCTGTACTTTTCAGCTAAAACAGTATACAATCATGTGATTTGAGAAAACTGGCAATATGAACGACCGTCTGTGTGTTTGTGTGAGTGGGATGCGTGTTGTCCGATTACGGCGGCGGTTTCAAACGAGAGGCCACGATCTGCAAAGATCCCCAGAAGGAATGTGTAGGATGACAAACACACACTGCTGTATCAGAGACGTGCACTGTTTCGCGAGTGTCCACGAGTTAAAAAAAAAGACATCAATCATTGCCAGTGAGTGCTATTATTCTCACTGGCTGCTTTATATTTTGAAAAAAAATCCCTCATGAGGGAGTTAAAAAAAAAAGAGAGCAGAAAAGAGAAGCCATGTTTTGTCGCAATCATCACTTTCTTCAGTTTTGCTTAAGTGAATACTAATTCGTTCGGTAAAAAAAAAAAAAAAAAAAACCCGGTCCCCGCTGCCTCGAAGCAGCGCTTTGGTGACTTTTTTGTGTCCCTCTAATCCCGCCTCGGCTGTTTTCGAAAATGAATTCAGTCCGTCTTTCAGTGGGCTTCGCACAAAAACCTCGTTCCGTCCTCACTTTTTTTCCCCTCCTTCTTGAATTAACCAGCGAAGTGAATGGAAGGGATTCGCTCGAGTCGTTAAACAAAAAAGGGGCTTTTTGTTAGCGTTATTAATCACGCGTTTTCGTGTGTGTTTACGGAAATAGCGCGGGGCTACGGGCGTACACGGGCGATTCTGCTCCGGTGAGACGATGGAGGTTTCGTGTTACGCTGCTTCATTAACACACACAGAGCAGGCGTTTAAAGCTTCAATGAGACTGGATTCGTTTGATTAACAATGTACCTCGGTAGAATTTTAGGTTTGACCCATATTTGCATCTTGCGTCTTTGCATCTTTAGAGAAGAAGTTTCACTAGATGTTGGCGGTTCATTCAGCCACAAGGGTGTTACTACACTCAAAAACTGATGTAGGTGAGAAGGTGAGGAGGCCTGGGGTGCAGTCGGCGTTCCCGTTCATTCCAATAGGGTTGAGGTCAGAGCTTGATTGCAGGCCACTCAAGATCTTCCACACACTTCGAACCCATGTAAATCTTTATGGAGCTGGTATTGGCATACTGGAGCAGATTTGGCTTTGGTCCATAGACTGTAGATGGCTGGGTATTTATTTTTTTTAACATAAATTATTTACATTTTTACATAATAGTCTCGCTCAAGACAGCTTGTTGGTGCTTGGATTTGAACTTGTGACCTTTCGATTCTTAGAGCTCTAAACTACCACCACCCTCAAGTTGTCGAGCTGCTAGCTCAATATTATGATCTTTTGACCTGGAAAAAGTAGCAGCTTCAGACTTTGGACTGGAAGTTTGTGAGAACCTGCTCCTCCTGGGCACTTGAGCAAAGCTATGAGCAATTGACTGTTTAGATCATATGTAATGATAAATGAGATCATTATCAGTCGCTCTGGAAAAGTGTATAAGCCTAGGGCTGGAAAGTGTGATGAAGAGGTACTTTAAGTTTCGTTTCCGGCCATAATCATATGCACTGGGTGAAATGATCTTACAGCTGTACATCGTGTGGAAAAAAACGAATTAAGAACGGCACTCGAGTCTGGTCTCGGGTGCAGTTTTGCTTCGCATTGAAGGGTCCTGCTGCACGTGTCCCCAGATTTCGTCCCTCATGTCCGCTGTGCAGTAGATTCCTATCCGACGTAAACCTCTAACTGTCAGCTAGCGGTGTCCTGAAATCCGTTAAACGCTGTGCCTATGTTAGGAATCGCAGAGGTCCCTTCCATCGGCTTTGAGTATTTACTCCTGAGCTGCAGAGGATACGGCTGTCTTTTCACAGAATCCGCTCCACATACGCTGCCCCCTGAATCCCATCTCGCAGCACTGCAGCTACGAGAGGACGTGAAGGTGTGAGGAGTTTGTGTACGTTACAGGTCGCAGTCTTGGAGGTGCTCGTCAAATCAAAACGCTCACAAATGTAATACCCTCACCGTTGTCTCGAGGAAAATAACGTCGACGATTATATGGAAACTGTGGATTGTGTGGCCACTCGTGAAGAAACTCCTCCTGCAGAAATAAATCCCTTATAAACTCCCTGCACTGCAGAGCAAATATACGTGCCAAAGCTGCGGGTTTGCACGTCGCTAAACGATCCTACTCCGCTAGTCCTGAGTGCCACGTGTGCTAAAAAAATCTGAATCCTGAATGAATGAATATCACAAACACGTGAAATTATTAAAGGTGATGAGATTCAAATGACCTGCAAATTAAACACTATCCAGTCTAGAGGCATCTGAGACAATACTGGAATTCTGTCTCTTCTTCTGTCCTTTAATAAAAACTGACCAAACACCTCTCTCTCTTTCTTTCTCTCATTCCGTGACAGTTTTTGAGTGTGTGCTGAGTGACCTGCATTTTTTTGTTGAAGACTCTCACACTGCAGTTCTTTTTCTCACTCTGCGTGAGTGTGTTTATGTGTATATATGTGTCTGTGTGTGTGTGTGTGTGTGTGTGTGTGTGTGTGTGTGTGTGTGTGTGCGTTCTCATTTCTGTGGCCCTCTGGAGCCCCGGTGCTTGCATTCATCCTTAATTACTCTCGAGTGCCTCTTCTCGTGTCCTAATTAAAGGATGATTAAGAGGCCGATTTCGAAGGCAGTCCTCTCACCTGACCCGCGGATCAGACGCCCGGCTGCAGGTCGACACACACACACACACACACACACACACACACACACACATCATTCTGACCAAAGCATACTTTTCGCTCTGAAACGCATGGGGCTGCAGATCGCATTCTTGCGTCCAAATTCAGATTTGACCCAGAAAGGGGGCGGGGCTTGAACCCGAGTGCGGTCCAATCGCTTATTCTGAAATGTGCGAGTGTGGATAATGGCCCGATTTTACAGTTTAATGAATCCACATTACCTCATTGCTTTCACCGCCGAGACACAGACCTAGCATGAGCATCGGATTTCTTTTACATGCAGTACATTTAATAACGCATTTTTACAATCGCCTCAGACTTTTTTTCCTCAAAAAAAAAAAAAAATAATCAGTCGGTTTTACATTATTCTAATGTACTGGGATCTGAAAGGTAAAGGCACGGGGCTCCAGAATTCTGGAGAAACTCATTATATCCAACAGAACGCATATAATTTGACCAGGTCGTTTGAAAGATGCTAATTCCATCTACATTTGATGTTAACAGTGTCTGTAACTGCAGTCCACTCCTTGCTTATGTACTGAATAGTCCTCGTTTTATGAAGAGACAAAATCCTCTGGAATTTGTATCGCTAATGGAAAAGGAATGACGCTGATGTTAGCAGAACATGCTAGGTTAGGAAGACAAAATATTTATTGAACATGAAAATGCCAGTACATCATTTGCTTTCACACACATTTATATACATATACACACACACACACACACACACACACACACACACACACACACACACAGAACTGTCCAAATAAAGGCTCATGAACTTAGTTGACAACAAATAAAAAATTATACATTACACCAGTCAAGCTTTTACACAGAGGAATCCAACCTCAAAACTGTGTCAGGAAGCATAGATTTATTTTTTTCCCCCTCAGCTAATTAACATAAAAAGATTCATTAATAAATCAAACCCAGCTCCCTTCAAACTGCTGATAAAAGCACCGATCTTCTCATCCATCACAGTCCTACAGATGTGTAGCACGTTCTCTTCCAGCCCCGAACGTTCCACAAGCTCGCTCCATAGAAGTGAAACTTATCAGATGTGAAGTGTTCAGAACCCCAACAAAGCAAAAGACAAAACGATCTACCTGATCTCTCAAGCATGTGAGCAGCACATCTTCTTCTTCTTCTTCAGCTCCTACAACTCTTCAAAGGAGCTTTGTTCTTCTGAAGCAGCGCCACGCAACGCTAATCTGATGCTAAGAGCTGATCTTGGGCTTAGAAACTCTTTGAGATAATTGATTTGGATCAAATGTGATTAATCTCCTCACTTTGGAAAAAAAAAAAAAAGGAATCTGTCTCTTAGTCAAACTTTGTGTGTGTGTGTGTGTGTGTGTGTGTGTGTGTGTGTGTGAACTAAAAGTTGACATAAAAGAACACATTAAGGGGAAACTTGAACAAAAAACATCGTTTGCTGTAAGCTAATGTATTATGTTTTCTTTCCGACAAAAGTTTGTGGACACTTTTCTGAGATGTTCCACTCGATTTTGTGGAGATTTGTTTGAGATTTCCTTCAGCCACAAGGGTGATAGTAAAGTCAGGTACTGATGGAAGTGAGGTGAGGAGGCCTGGGGTGCAGTCAGATCTTCATGGAGCTGGCTTTGGGTACAGGGGTATATACTGTCATGCTGGAACAGGTTTAGGGTTCCTGTTTTAATTGAATGGAAAATGTCATGCTCCCGCATCCAAAGACCTCCTTCAACTTTGTGTCATCGCCCCAAGTTTAAAGAAGAACCACATATAACTGGAAAAGTCCACATGTCCCAATACCTTTGCCTCACGTTTTTTCCACTTTCTTCCCATTTTTCTGCTCAGTGAAGGTTTTTAGGTGGTCAGGTGAACCAATCCAAGTCCTAAAAATGTTGTCACCTCAAACCCCAGAAGGAATGGGGAAAGTTGTTGTGCTCAATGCCTGAAGGTTCTACTTACATGATACGATATATCAATGATACAGATGATACGATACGATACGATTCACTCCTATTACGATACAATGCGATTCAATTTTGATCCGAATCAATGGAAACAATACGATACGCCGCAATTCAACACGGTACAAACAGTTCGCTTTTATTTCTTCGGGTTCGGACAGACGGCAAATCATAAATCGGCTTAAGCGCCTTCCGACTTCTAACGCACGGCCCTTTTCACAAACACGCCTTTCTAGTGCAAAAGAAAGTAAAAAGAAAAAAGCTGAGATGCAGCTCTACCTCTGCCAGGTTAATCTGTATTCTATGTGACTCTCAGGACGCGCCAAATTATTGGTCACTTTCTAAATAATAAATGTATAGCGCGTCTAGTAATTTTTTACCGATCGCAATACAAATGCCGACTTGCATCCAATGCACACCTTTTTAAATCGATGCATCACATCGTTTACTTTGCACCGACGCACTGATATAAATTTGCTGAATCTTACCATCACTAATAGAGACATAATACAGTGGTCCCCTGGATCTCACGTGAGTTATGAAAATCCGTGAATTTTGGAAGCACCACCGCAGCCCCTATGAGTCCTTTAGTAAATTCATCTACACAAAAATGTTTGATGGAATTTGTTAGCGAAAACATAAATTCAAATGTTATTCCTAACGTTCCCGAACATTCGGTCCCGCTGCGGATTCCCGCGACATTTTACTTGCTGTAGTTAGGTTCCAAATGAGAACCCGCGAGGTTTCCGGACCGCGAATTATCGGAGGTTGACTGTAGATATAAGATAATGCGACTGTATATAAACGGTATACAAGCTGCACATTGACTACTCTGAAATATATCCAAGTTTCTGTTCTACAGCATTATCCCCTGACAACATGCACTACAGTGGTTGCTGAAATGTGAGGGTGTACTCACTTTTGTGAGATAGTGTGTATGTTTTTTTTTTCCTTACGAAGTCCGTCAGTAAGAGCAATACAACTGGTATAGATAAATAATCGGCTTCTGCCTTGTGACTGGGTTTCTGCACTCACCTGATGGGTTTAGGAGTCTCCAGGTGATTGACGGATCGGGGCGACCGTTAGCAAGACAGCTAAGGGTGATGTTACTGCCTTCGTTCACCATGACGTCCTCTGACACTCTGTAAATGTAGGCGGGAACTAAGGAAGGAAGAGAAGAAACGTGTGAGAGAGAGATTCCGAGTGGAATATCCAACATTAAAATATCGAACACTGTATTCAGGGGGCCACCCTTCAAGAAATTTCCTTGACTGGGATCGATGGAGTGGATTTTGGAACAAACATGATTAAAATCTGCATTGCCAGTATAAGAGCAAGGATTAGCCTGGATAGTCAAACACTGAAATCTCTGGAAACGTGTCAGGAGTTAAAGGCACCCGCACATGGCCAAATTCCCGATATGAGCTAGTGTAGACATGATCAGAGCTAGCATAGTCATGCTATGAGCAAGTGTAGTCATTTTCAGAGCTAGCACATTCGTTCTATGAGCAAGTGTAGTCATTTTCAGAGCTAGCATAGTCATGTTATG
>JAAIIK010000168.1:430839-448586 GCA_014706435.1 Silurus glanis
ACACACACACACACACACACACACACACACACACACACATGTTGTTGGCTTTTCCCAGAGCATACAAACACACCATGTCGCTGTTCAATGTCAGGTTGTGTTGTCACAATGCCGTGCTGTGGAACAGATGTTCCAGCAGGAAAGGGCTGATGCAGGGCATGGCGTGGCACACTGGCACAGCACACACGCTCAACTATTAATATGCCATGCTGCAAGCTCTTTGGGGCTGTGTGTGTGTGTGTGTGTGTGTGTGTGTGTGTGTGTGTGTGTGTGTGTGTGTGTGTGTGTGTGTGTTTTGCACTCAAGCAATTCTGGAAGTCGGGTTTCTTTATGTGGACACGTTTGGTGTGATGTGATTTGCACTGCAAATTTAGCACCTACGTGCAGTCAGTACTTTTTAATGTGAAGTTAAATATATCGTCTCATCGTATCCTTATTTTATTAAATGTAAAAAAAATGAAATAAAATAAAAATATATATATTAGGAATGTGCATCTTTATAACTGAGACTGATGCTATTCGTATCTCAATTCATCTTTTGGTAATCTTACCATCCCAAATAGAGACATCATGATTATAAAGTATGGATCCCTGTGACAGTACCTAGCTAGCACAGTTAGCTTGTGTTGCTAATCACACCTCAAAAGCTCACAAAGATCGCATGGAAAGAACAAAGATCACGTCGCATGGAAATTAAACAGGCAATTATCAAGCCGATTAGTGCACTGTTTTTGTTTAATGCCGTCTCTGACATAGAAGAATCTTAAAAAGGGCACGTGTGCTCAGGAATTAGCAGTCTAATCCCTTTCTCTCTCTCTCTCTCTCTCTCTCTCTCTCTCTCTCTCTCTCTCCCTCTTTTTTTCCACAACCCACCCACCCCTCCCTGTGTCTCCACCTCTCACACTCCCAATTTTTTTACCCATCTGATGAGCACTCAGACATTGATTATGGCTATCCTCTATCTGAGTGCTGGTTTTCATTAGACTCGTCTCCATGCCCTTGATTGGATGGATCTGATCAAATAGGGGGCAAAAAAGAAGGGGCTCCATATCAGCCTCATGGGACATGGAGTATAAATCCAAGGACACAGGAGAAGATCATGTTCTTCATGAAACACAGAGAACCAAGAACTAACTTCAGTTTTAGTTTAATGCCTGTTGCTATTCACTGTTAAAATAAGCTCCACTGTTCTGGAAAGATGTTCCACTAGATTTTGTAGAGATTCATTCAGCCACAAGGGTTTTAGTAAAGTCAGATACTGATGGAGGTGAGGAAGTGAGGAGGCCTGGGGTGAATTCATCATGTTCAATAGGAGTGACTTTAGAGCTCAACAGCAGGAGATCTTGCACGCCAACCCACGTATCTTCATGGAGATGGCTTTGTGCACAGGAGCATTGTGATCCTTCAACAGGTTTCATTCTCCTTGTTCAAGTGAAGGAAAACATTGCATATAAATGCAATGCAAAGACGTCCAAAAAGTTTGGGGAAGAAGCACATATGGCCGTTAAAGTATCCTAATACGTTTGTTTTGATTTTCTAAACTCCACCTAATATTTCACAAATGTTGATTGATTCTGTTTCATTTTATTTTGGAGTCTTTGGGTCTATTTGAAGTTTCTGAACCAGGGTGCACCAGTTTGATGGCTCTTTGTCTGAACCAATAACCCCATAATTAATGCTTGGATCTCTGCTGTTGCTAGAAAAAGGCTTTTGATTTACATCCAAACAGAGAAATCCAATGTTAGTGGGTTAGAAAGGGTTATTAGATTTTAATTTGGATTGTTCTGCACAAGTATTGCTCGATATATTCTGTGTCTAAATCTTATTTGTAGTAACTATTGTGCTGGCCTGTGCTTTGCTTGTAAAAGAGACGTTTGGGTCAATGTGGAGGCTTGATAGTGTCAATTTGTGATTTGAACTCTGGTCAAATGCCCAGAACCTGAACAGCTGAGCCAGCACTTTCCCATTCCGAGTCACTTCCCATTGCGGTGTACATTTGTAACCGTATCAAATAATGCTTGCCGTATGACATTGTGGTCCAGTAGTGACCTCGAGGTCCAATTGTGTAGCAGAGAAATCAGTTTGGGTGATCCTGATGATGAATCAACCTGGATGACTTGATTAGGACCGTTTGACAGTTCGGAAACGCTGCTCCCCCTCCTTTCTTTCCTTTCTAGTGAATAGTAATACTTTGTGTTACCTAGCTGATTTATCTTGTAGGAAATCCAGACTGCTTCTGAAACCTGAATGATCTTGTCCATTTCTGATCTCTAGACCTGCTTGATCCATTCCGATGGTTTATTTCTTGTTTGGGGAAAAACCCAAAGATTTTATGAGGAAGAATTTAGAGGTTGACTGATTCATCAGTTTTACCCACTGATAGTTGATTGCTGGAACTATTGGCTATTGGCAAATATCCCTACCGATAGTTTTTCCGGGTTGCGTTATAGAGTACGAGAGTGGCCTCTAGAGGCAAATCACTGATGTCACATGCTGTTTATTTGATGCGTTTTTTTTTTTTTTTTTTATTAATTTCAGATGTAACTGTTTTTCTTAATTCGAGTGTCTTAATTCAGTACTAGTTTTTTTTGTAGTAAAGTTTAGTATAAGTTTACAGTTTAAAAACACTATTGGCTATTAAAATTAGATTAGATTAGATTTAACTAGTCACTGCACATGTTACGGTACAAGGCAGCTTAGCATCTTGCTGGAAGTGCATTGGTAGCAGGGAAAAATATTTACATATGAACAGGTTGGTAAGTCTATGATATATGATAGATATGAATAAACAATGATTAATTAATGAATAAAATGAATATAAAAAAAACAGTACACAGAAAGGGGATTATCTACAATGAGTACAATGGTCATGGATAAAATCCACTATCGGTCGACTTCTAGAAGAACCCTTGAGAAGATACAGCCTTGAATAGGAACCCATCCTCATCTGGGTGACATAGAGAGTCCATTCATTAGAGTTCAGTCATTGTCGAGGTTATAAACTGTTCACTGATTGAAAGCTGTTCACATGGATCCACAGGGAGAGCCTGAAGATGACTGTGGTTGTTTCCACTTAGAAGCCATGAAGATGGATTTGGACTGTAATAAAATAATGAGCTAATTTGCCTCAATGGCTTAGGGGCTTCAACTGCTATGAACAGTTGATCACCTCAACAATGACGGAACTGTAATGCATGGACATGAGGATGAATTCCCATGTGAATCTGGTTTCTCTCAAGGTTTTTTCCTCATGAAATCTAATGATAAGATGATGGACGTCTCTTTCCCTTGTTATGGATAAATGTATGAATTTCACTGATTATTTGTAATCGATTTATTTCCCTAAAGCTGCTTTGGGACAATAGCGGTTGTACAAGGCGCCTTAAAAATACAATTGAATCGGATAGTTTTCTCGATTTGGCCACCTTGACTGACTTAACTCCGACTAGTTACTTAATATATTCTCATTTGTAAGCAAGGCGGAGGAGGCAGAGAACTGCGAATACGTCGCAATCCATTTTCACACATAACGTAACAACTCTCACCTCTTCCTATTCAACAATCATGTCTAAGCAGAGCGAGGCTGTTTACAACAGTAGAGGTGTCGGAAAGATCACATTACACTGATGATCTGCTTCACTCCGCCGCGGTCATAATCAACCCGAATGATGTGTCCGTGTTCAGCAAGGTCGTTTTGGGCAGGAAGAAGCTCGCATAAATATTTATCCATGACGAGGACTAAACATCAAAAGGGACTAATGCTCGGTTCGCTGTGCAGCCATCAGGGACATTATCTCTTCGCTTTAGTGAGCAAGAGGGCATGATGGGTAATGAATACTGCATGCACATCCCCAAACCAGGCGTGGATGTTTGCCACTGAGGCCTGGCTGCACAGAGCTCAGCTCTGGTAATGTTTGTACACACTGAGGTCCATATCGACATGCCAGTGTATCCATGGATCATTGCATTCAAGCCTCCACACAAGGCTGAACACAGTCTGTGACTTAATCCGAACGTTACAGCAGCTTGATGATGATGGTAGATTAAGCTTGTCGTCTGAGTTTTTTTTAAATGTATTAACAAACTATGAATTTGAGTGTAAAATATATTGTGGTTATGCAAAACCGTCTATATTGATTTTCAATTAAATAATAAGCTAACCACGCAAACAATGGCAGCTGCAACATGCTAGACAAAGTCAAGCCAGGGCTGAGAAAACTGTACAGGACCAAAGCTACTCATGGTTGGATCTGCAAAACTACTCAGAACTGAAGCTACTCATTGTATCTTAGTATCTAAGAACGACCACAATGCAGCAATGGGCACAAAATACAGAACCAATCAGCAAAAAAACACTTAATATATGCACCCAAAGAATGACCCTGAGCTTAACAACATAATAATAAAACCAAAACATGTGATGCTGCCCTCTAGTGGTTTGGGAACTGTCCACCAATCCACCTTTTTGGTAATTCTGTTCATTCCAGATAGTCTGCATATTTTTGGAACTACAGAACTTCCAAAAAAATATGCAACCTCTCTAACTTGTTAGAACACTGCTTTATCTAGAGATAGGCAAGGCATTATATCATTGCTCTGGACGACTCGAAATATTGTGAAGGCCACTTTATTGCATTCAGGACGCAGCTGTATAAGTAGGCAGCATTCTGGGGCAGCATTTGCATGCCCTAGATAAGGCCAGTCCTCTTCATTTCCATTTCAATTCGGGCTTCTGGCAGAAGCTGTTATCTAGAACAACTTACAAAAATGTCAAAACAGCTCAAGGTGCAGTAAGAACAAAGTATTTAGCACTCATTTATGACCCTAACAAGCGCTTTAGACATGCTTCTGAGTCATCGATTCTGGAGCAAACCTACAAACAAAACAAACCCAGCATGAAGTTCAGGAAAACCAAAAGCAAATCAAATCAGTTCAATAACAAATTAGCTTTGGACATTATACAACCCTGTCAGCAGAGTTTGTTTTCTTTAGAAATCTAGTTAAATCCTTCATTGCTACGTCTTGGCAACTTTCATAATAACCATGCCATTCCGAGGCTTTGTATACGGTGAATGCAATATCGGGAAAAACGGTCTGTATATTCCTAGTCGGTGTTACTTGAAACCTCGATGTCCATGTGATAAACCTTCCCTTGACTTGAATACTCTTTTTTTTTGGATTTGGCTTTAGTTTGGTTATCAGTGGCTTTCCGGGGTTTGTGCCGGCATCGAGATACGGATTGGGTTTCTGAATTTAATGAACAGACCTCCTGCATGTGAATACTCAAACATCTAACCCAAGTCCTGCTCATTAAAATTCAATACGTTTTGTCTGAGGTAGTTAGAGACATGGGGCTTCTCAGGCTGAAGGTAGTACAGTAGCTCATTTCACCACAAACCAGGACACTATAGCAGCAAGATTTTGCCTAACAAGCAAACATTAAAGAGGTACATGTCATGTGAAGCCGAGCAAAACATGAGCACAGCCGCTGTACGAGTTCCTTTAGCCAAATTGAAGGCAGGATCTCATCCATCGCTCCCAGTTATCCAGTATATCTATTTATTACACATGTGCTTCATAAATAGTTCATGACTGTCATTCTGACTGCTCTAATTGAGGAATTTGTTCCATCTCATATATAACATTTCCTTACTGTTTTGTCTTTAGGTGTAGAGGCTTGGAGAAACCCACGTCCTTGGCAAATTCCGGTACAATTTCATCTACTTTCTCTTCATTCATAATCTCCTCATTTAAAACATTAATGCTAGCGTTTTTAATTTTGTTAAACGAGTTCTTACTTTAATTCAGCATCATTTACATGTTCTGAGTTAAAATTCAAATTTCCTGAGGTTAGTCACATCGTTTGAGGTAGAAGTTTGATTTCCTTGTGTAAAAGTCACATCTTCTAAGGTAAAAATCATATCCCCTGAGGTAAAAAAAACATCTTCTGAGGTAAAAGTCACTCGTGGCATTTCAGTGCCACCCTAAGGGTCCTCTCTTCATGCCACTGAACTCTGTTCATGCTAAAATCATTGGAGAAAACATAATTTTTCAATCTGATTGCTTTTAAAAAACATTTTTTCCTTTACTTGTCAAATTTTCCAGAATCTGGCTATCTTACATGTTTTGTGTTTGTGGAAGGACAGATGGCCATTTCCGTCGTAGCATTTATATGGTTTACTTAAAGCGCTCTGACAAGCAAAATATGGAACTCATTTTCTAGTTAGCCAGTTATGTAAATCAGAAAACCAGATTCAATGGATGACATGCGCGTTTAGGTACATTGCAGGTGAAGAAAGGCTGGGGTTACACTGTTTTGTTGAAAATCACACAAGGTTTGTTTGGTGAACCGTGATTGGTTGGACTCGTTGGTCTCTTTGAACAGCTATGAATACGGTAGCGATGATGGAGGAAGATAATAACCAATAAAACAACCTTGATCTCACTTTGACTGAGTTTTGAACCGTGTTGGAGAATCGTTTCTTCATGGATCCAGGGAAAAAATCAGAAACGTGAATTTCCTTAAATTACAGTTTTATAGTTAAAGGATCTTCTTTAGAAACTCTGAAATGGGGAAGTGGTCGCTCAGTGAATGAGATGTTGGACTTCTGAATGGAAGGTCATGGGTCCCAGCATCACTAAGCTTTGATCAAGGCCCTTAACCCTCAATTGCTCAGCTGTATAACTGAGATAAAAGTAAGTCACTCTGGATAAGGGAATCTCTCAAATGCCATAAACATTAGTTGTTCTCCATGTTCACATTTATGCCACACAATTCTTACAAGATCATATCGAGACCTCTGGAATCTCACAGTCTAAAACACGATACACATGGACCCATGATGAAAGGCTGGTATCATGAATGCAATACCTGTACAAGCCCCCTACATTCCTAGTTGGTGCTACTTGAAACCCCCATGTCCATGTTTCGAAAAGCCCAGTGTCCATGAACAGGTGTCCAGACGTTTGCTTGCTTGCTGTCAAACACTAGATCATTCTTTAAATCCAGTGTTCTCGCAGTACTTCAAGGCTGTCAGGGCGTCGCAATCCTCTGACCTTGGACTGATGGACTCGTCTCCAACGTACGGCCTGTCCGTACCTGGAAGTGCTACAGGATAGAGCCATTTAAATGCATGAGCTTTATGTTGGCAGAGCATAAAAAAGATGAAAAGAAGAGCCTCTTTTTCGCTTGCTTTTTTTTTTTCCTGTCCCGGTTCGGCCCGGGGAGAAAACAGAATGCTAGATTATTTCTATCATTAAAACATCAAGGGATTCTACAGGGGTACGGGCTTCAAAGGAAGCAGGCAATTCTGGTAGCGCTCGAGAAGCAGGAAGTGAGAGCCAGTGGTTTGATGAGAGCGATGTTCTTCTCGTCACAGCAGGTACAGCGAGTACTAATGATGCAGTCTGGAGGGAATGTTTAAACCAGGCAAGACTGGTGGTGGCACCACGAGTGCTGGTTTATCACTTTGATGTCTCTGATTCTGATTTCTCCCATCCATCGCTCTTCGATCGATTTTCTTTACGATCGGAAGCGGGGCCAGAAGGTCGCAGCCGTCCTGGGATACCCGTTAAAGGTCAAGACGATTCGGTCTTTACTTTCACATTACGTTTGGGCACAAAGACGCCCACACACACTTCTGCTCCTGCATGGTTCTTCACACTTCCCCGCTAAATACCAGCACATTGTGCTTTGGGGATAAATACAGAAGCCATAAATATTTAATAACCTGCTGTGTGGCTTCATGAAAGGACTTCACAATCGGAGAGAAAGAGAGTGTGAGAGCGAGGTAGAGAGGGAGGGAGTGAATGAGGAAGAGACAGAGTAATTGCATGTTGCAATGCTTCAGAAACCGGTAATGAGACAAAACCATCGAGTGTGTCTGTCCCACTGCTACGACTGCACACATTACTCACCGACTCATTTCCATTTTAGTACTTTCTACTACAACAAACATTACACAGGCATCTCACCAAGGCTCAGAGATACAAAGATCACACCTAGGAGCATGCATAATATTGATATAGAATGAAACTGGACGTAGGTTCGAAACATCTCTTGGAATCTAAACACTAAACAACGAGGCTGGACGTGGCAGAATTTTGAGAATCTGCAAATCACCAATGAAACAGAATTTGTTTGGGAAAATAAAGAAACGTTTGAATGATTCATGCAGTAAAAGCACCTTATTAAATATTGGCTTCGTGTCTAATCCTTTTCCCGTGTAATCACAGAGGGGGGCTGAAATGTACTAGATCACATGTAATTACAAGAACATTTCCACTGCATCCACGCTGTAGCCAGGAAATTACATTTTCAAGCGAGCGCTAGCAGAAACTGTAAACCTGATGATTATTTAATTCCACCATTACATCTTGCCGTATGCTCAGCAGGTTATAACCAGGATTCTAACGAGTCAAAAAAAATAGATTTAATTTTCTAGAATTTTCGTTTCTATAGTAACAACATTGATTTGTATAATGGATTAGAAAAAAACGTGTGTAACCGTTGTTCCAATTTTCTTGTGTTTATGTAGCATTTGTGGCAGGAACCTCCTCGGTCAGCACGTTGTTACATTCTTGAGTCAGACTATAACCGTGTTTTTCCAATACAAAACAGATTCTAGGGAAGAAAAATATACTACAGAGAATAAAATCATCTATTATTATTTGTGATTATATTCCACAGCTTCCTGGTCCTCACATTACCACTTTTTGGTTTCCAGTTGACATTCCCTTCCTTGATATTCCCAGCATTAATATTCCTAAATTTGACTTTCCCAGCCATGATATTCCCAGGCGACATTCCGAGCCATGGTATTCCAAATTGTAAAATTTCCAGTCTTGAACCGTGATGTTCCCAACCTTGATATTCCTAGCGAAGACATTCATAGACATGATATCCCTAGGATATTCCCATCCATGGCATTCCCATTCATGATCCATGATATTCCAAGTCATTATATTCCTAGCCATAATATCCCTAGCCTTATATTCCCAGGATATTCCCAGCTATGACAGTCCTAGCAATGATCCATGATATACCCAGCCTTGATATACCCGGCCTTGATATCCCCATGATATTCCCAGCCATTATATCCCCATGATATTCCCAGTCATGATATCCCTAGGATATTCCCAGCCATGATATTACCAGCCATGACATCCCCAGGATATTCACAGCTATGATATTCCAAACCATGATATCCCCAGAATATTCCTAGCCATGATATTCCCAGTCATGATATCCCCCAAAATATTCCCAACCCTAAATCATACATTCCTTGAAAACTTTTCAAAAAGATAGTTAAAAAAATTTGCAAAAAGAACTGGAAATATATGTCTCAGTCACACTTATGGACTCCTGTGATTATTCTAAACTCTCAGAACCACTTGGCTTTGATTGGCCTCCCTGCTCACAGCGTGCAATTTTAGATGGTTAGTGGTTGCGATCATTCGCCCTGTGCTGAGTAGAAATGCTTAATCTGGAATTAGCAGACGGTGCTTCGGAATTGCTTTGGAAAAGGAATCGCAGAGTAAAGGAGCGTACAGCAAACTGGGTCGCAGGAGTCATCGTTGTCGTATTAATTATCCATCTCCGCACCGTGCACTTTTAATTACTTTCGGATAGAAAATGATCACATGAGAAGATAATGGAAGTCTAGAGAAGAGAATTGGACTATTGAAGGAAATTGTATTTTAATGTAATTAATTATTCAGTACAGGTGAGTTTATAGACTGCAGATATAAAAACATATAGTAAATGGCTCATTGAATCTGAATCATGTTCAATGATTTGTCCATAGTTCTAATAGCCTCTGCTCACTCCATCGGAGGATGAAAATAAACCATGGTTCATAAACACCATTCCTTAGAGAACATTTTATGGACATCAGTAACCTCCTGAATGTATGATAAGGTACTGAGGAACACTGTCCATAGCATTTACCCAAAGTGACTTACAAGGAAAAGAACAGAGCAGTTTAATATTAATGACCCAATAGAAAGAAAGCTGAAAGTCCTCACAAGCTTCTGGTCAATCTGCTTAGGAGTTTTTTTGTGTTTGCATTTCATTAGGTATATATCATTTTTTGAAACGTTGTACCTGTCTGAGGGGGTCATTTCTATAAAAAAAAAAAAAAAAAACAATCCTGCGGGCAGACCAAAATGAACCATTTCTTGAGCGGAAAGAATCAGAAATCAAACAACAGCTCATGAATACCTTCCAAAATAATGACTTCCAAGGTACTCTGCTGCACCACCATGAAGTGATCATGATGAAGACAAGATGTTTTAAGGAGGTTGTTGAACTCGGGTGTCCTTCACAATTACATTTACGACGTTTGGAAACGTCCATATCCAGAGCGACTTACAGTACAATTATTTCATTTATACAGCTGAGCAGTTGGGGTTAAGGTCCTTGCTTAAGGGCACGCGGTTGGTGGTGCTAGAATTTGAACTCTCAACCATCTGGTCAGAACTCCAACATCATAACCACTGAGCTACAACTTCCCCTGCACAGAACCCTGACCTCAAACTCAACCCCCTCTGAACACCTTTGGGATGAACTGGAACACCAACTGGACCCCAGACCCTCCTTGCTTAACATCAGTACCTTGTCTTACTAATGTTCTAATAGCTGAATCCCCACAAATCTACCAGAAAGCCTTCTCAGAAGAGTGGAGGGTATTACTAAAGGAGGAGGGTAAATTTGGAATGGTATATTCCCAGAACAGGATGACTGTGGTGGTCAGGCGTTTATTTACCCTTGGGCATATCGAGTATGTCAATGGAAGGGACAGAGACCAGCTCAAAGTTGTATTTCATTGATTAAAGCTCTAAGTTACTTTTTGGAAGGGCGGTGGTTCAACCCCAGTATAACCAAGCTGCCACTCTTGGGCCCTTGAGCAAGGCCCTTTACCCTCCAGGGACACTGTATAGTGGCTGACCCTACGTTCTGAGAGAATTAAGAACTACAAGAGGGAATTTACGTCTGTTGTTTATTGGGGTAGTTGGAGTATTTAAGAACAAGGCAACAAGGACTTGATGGTCAGTTGGAGATCATTTGATGAGTGATGACCCCCACTGCTTACTTTCACTACTACCCAGGGTGTGAGCATGAACCAGCATCTTCAGTGTTTGCTAGTATAAAAGGATGAAGTTCTATAATGAGTTGTACAGTGTTGACATGAGATCTGAGACACATTTTGGCAATAGATTTGATCACACCTTCCACAGCAGTTTTTTTTTTTTTTAACCCAGCCATGAAATTCAATGATGACAAACACAATAACAGTTTTATTCGAATGCTTTGCTTTTAATACCATATTCTAATATAGATGGTTGGATGGATGGGTGGATGGATGAATAAATGGATGGTTAGATAGATGGATGGAAGGATGGGTGGATGAATGGCTGAATAGATATATTAATAAATGAATGGGTGGATCGATGGATGGAGGGTGGATGATAGATGGATAGGTGGGTGGATGGATGGATGGGCAAATGAATAGATAAATGGATGGATAGATAAATGGATGGGTGGATTTGGTAAATATCAGGCTGGCAATTTGTCTATGAGGAGAAAGTTCTGGAGAAACTGAGCCAGAAAATATGAAATTTTAGAACCTTCAAGGCTATTAGTGTGAACGCAATCTCCTAATATCACCTCTGTCCATTTAACCATTAGTTCAACAAAGTTTAAAACAAAGTTTAAGACAATATACAAATGATAAATCCAGCCATGTCCTTGCAATCACATTTTAATGACATTTATTTGGCTTTTTTATTGTCTGTATAACTGCTGAGTTTGTTCCTCAAAATCCCCCTAGAATTACAACAAAAGTTGTAAAAACTAAACGGTTATGAAATTCTCCTTTGAATTTCAAGAGCTTGAGGTCTTTCACCTTAACCTGGTGCATCTCAACCAATCGCTTTTGCTCATTTACATAAATTATTTTAACCGATGCTCCAGCGTGCTGCTTGATGAGGCCAGTCGCACCCTCGGATTAGATCTGATTACACCATCACAGGAAGAATACACACATTGCCATAAGGCAGAACAGTGGGTGAGCTAGACACCCTCCGGCTTGGTAGGCAGTGACTTTGAGGCGTAGAAGAAAACACGTCGAGTTGTACTCGATGGTTTAAAAATAAATAAATAAATAAAGCCTGTGGAGAACCCATACGGTGCTGGCAAAAATCTGTAACTTTGGCCTGTGGAAAAATAGATTCGAGGGTTGCCTTGCTGAGATCACAGTGATTCACACATTAAGACAACCACTGTCTTGAAAAAAAACCCCCTCCAAACTATCTGAGAGTATGCTGAAATGGTTCTCTGGAGACCCGAGATCCTACAATTCATAAAAATCGGTTGCATTTTTGTACTCTTTGAAAGCCAAAGAGCTTCCTACTGTAGCAGAAACTTTTTTTTGTTGGAATGTAGGAATGTAATGTCTGTGTACTGGATCGCGAGATAATCCAATAACCGGTGTGTGTGGTCTAAAAACCCCCCCTCTGAAAACAATAAATGGCTTAGCAACAAAATAACATTGAACTCTCTATTAGTTTGTCGCCGAAGATGAATGGCACTCGCACACTCTTTGTTTTTCGTGTTGCTTTTCTTTCCTTTTCGCTCTACATCCATTTATTTTATACGGCGCAGCCGGGGAAATTTGCAAGTGCGACAGAATTGCTCTTAATTGCGCAAGGAGTTATGGTTTCGCGGAACAAAAACGTGCTACGATACAAGACAAAAGGGGTAATTAACACATTCCTGCTTAGGAAATGAGATCGGACACTTTTCAGCCTCCCTCGTGGTAGCAGGCGTAAATCTATTCAGGGTTTTGCCAAAAACGTTTCAACATGCCCAAGAACAAAAACAATGTGCCCCGAGGCCAAATGCAGTAAAGGAATCTGCGGGGGTGAAAAAACAAAACAAAACAAAAAAACCCTCCGGGGTTGGAGTTGGACGTTTGTCTGCACTAAATTTGAATACGTCTTTACGTTAATATGCAATTTCCTTAAAAAGAAAGCGTTCATGTATTTGTAATTGTTTGTAAAATGAAAAAAAAAAAAATAAATCGACCGCAAAAGCGTGTAAAAGAAAACTGGCTCTAATCAATGCGAAATGAATGGGAATCCGCAAGCAAAAGGCGTGCCGACCTGAGAGCACTTAAAGACAATACAAATGAACGGTTAATGCATTAGCGCTGACTCTATGGATTTCAGGACTGCACAAACTGTTCTTATAGATTCTCTCTGCTTAGCGGTATCGGCATCGGGAGGAGAGAGACAGCCTATTAGCGGTTTGTTAAAGAGTAGATGTGCGAGATAGCATACATTAGCCTCCTGCATGCAAGCTGAAACAAAGAGGAACGGATCGGATTCGTTTCACGTGAATAAGCGAGGTCGTATAAAACGGACATTTTTCGCGAATTTATCTCTCCGCTTCCTGGAGTGCTACCACAAAAACTCTTTTCTGACAAAAATACGACCGACATAGAGATTCAGTCGGGATATGTACGGTATTACCTGAGGTTTTTCCGCTACAGCGTTATCTAGAATGCACCAAATAAAAAGAAAAACTTTTCGGGTAACAAATACCCCCGTGTAAAACAAATCCCGAAGTCAAAGCAGGGATTAAGTCTAACATTACGTTTATTATTTATTATACCATTAGCAATAATCCCAGACAAGAAGCGTTGCATTGACATTTTGCTTCGAAATAAACTGGCTGCGGAATGTACGGCGCCTTGACGAGCGACCAAATTGGGAGCACTTATCATCCGTAAGCAGCCTTCGAGATTATTTTAGCTCCCAATGCTACGCTATCAAGCTGATGATGAACCTGCACAAAAGGCTGAGGTTGAGGACAAAGAGACACAGGATTACTAGGATTATATAGAATAGGAACATTAAATAAACAAACGCCGGAGAAATTGCCGTCGCCGTATCACAAGTCTGTATATTTTGCGACATCGCTCGTGAAAAGACGACTCTATACCGATTTATTAAGGACACGGCCGTAATGCTGCTGCGTCAAAAATGGCGTCATCTGAGCACGGAATCAAACAGCCTTGGCCTTAGTCATAAACTTCGTCACTCATCGCCATGCTTCCCAAAATGTCTATTTAAATCTGTTTGACAAGCTGCTTGACAGACTGGAGTCCTTGATGACTGTAAGCCAAATCCTTGGCCAAGTTGCTTAGTTTTGAGGTGTTAAGACCACACGAGTGCAATGACAGGTGCCTCCGAAGCTGTCAGCTAACCGACAGCTTGTCAATCACTCAAACCCCTAGCTAGTGATCTAAGCTCACCTTGTACAATAAGGTAAACCTGGGAAGTCTTGGACTGCTGCTTGGTCTGGATCGAGCAGGTATAGGGCCCTTCATCGTACACGTCCACCTTCTGAATGCGCAGGCTGTACTCGAGCTGGCCCTTGGTCACCAGGTCCACGCGGGGGTCCAGGGACCACTTGTCTTCGCTGGCGAAGATGATGTTCGAGCGGTTCAGCCAAGCCACTTTGGACACCTTGTCATCTACATAACACCTGGGCAGAGGGAGACAGACATTTTCCTGTTAGGGATTATGACAGGAAGTGGCATTAAACAAGACGGTGCTGCCGCTCAGATTGTGCTTTTACTTGGGATTTGATCTACTTTTACTCTCTTTTTATGCACACAGACCATTTGCGTTATATAATCTAGTTTCTCATATCTTCCCTTTCTCATATTCTCTTAGATTTTATACTTAATGCACAGTTTCTGCCCCGTCGATCAGGTTTACATTTAAAGTTGTGCTCTGCATATAACTATGCTTGTGACAAATACAAAATCTTGAATCTCTCCACATGGGAGTGCTGTTTTTAGATCAAATAAATCGCAGGAGCAACTGAACCCAAAGATAATACGAGCTATATTCTTGCTACTAACCTTTCGTTCTATCGTGATCTTTATGAGCGCAGAAACAATCTCCAAACTCTTTGACAGGTAACTGATTAAATATTAAATAATACAAAGTTCTTGGACATCAGACAGATGTCATATTGACATGAAGTAGTCAAGTAAATCCTGAATATGACACATTTTTAGCTGCTCGGTATCGATTGTTTCCCGGAGGAGAAAAAAAAAACAGAAAAAAAAAAGAAACAGAGAGAGAAGAGTGCATGAAGACCTTCACGATCTATCAGGGAGAGCAACGTTTGAGCTAAAATCTCGATGATCTCTGCTGTAGGACCCTCTGATATGTACATGCTGCTTGGAGGTGGAAATCAAATCTAATGAACCTGCTCTTCGTCACGTTTGTGGCCAGCTCCATACCTGATTCTGTAGATTTTTTGAGGTCTGGCCATCTTTCTCTCTCTCTCTCTCTCTCTCTCTCTCTCTCTGTCTCTCTTTGCCCTCCGTTGCTCTGACTGTCATTTTCCCATCGCTTTACTGCTGACTAACGAGGGCTTTTCACCAGGGCCTGTCTGCTCGATCGACATTAGCTCTAAACAACAGCTAACCAATCTTTCTCTCGCTGTCTGACAGCTAGCTTGGTGCAGTGACGGATGTGTGAGCTGGATGCCTGAGGCCTCGCCTGGGGGAAGGAGAGAGAGGGGGGAAGGAGAGAGAAAGCATGCCATAGGTAGCAGGAAAAGATATAGCAGAAAAGCAGAGCAAGAGAAAGACAGATGGAGAGGTGGACATGTGAGAGGAGGAGGTAAAATAGGAACTGCATTAATGACTAGATAAAGAAAGGAAGAAATAACTTCTTATCGAGAGAAGGGTCAGTCGTCATCTCATGAGCTTGAACCCCAGAGGCATTGTACTCCCAATCCCAAATTATGCTTTATTGACTAAGAAATCACAGCTTCTCAAAGTCCAGGTAAGAAGTTGCCTAATGCAAGCCAAGCTCCATACCTGCTCTAAACGACAAACGTGCCAAACCCAGCCAGTTCCACCCTGTTGTGCCAACTGCAAACTCAAGTCTTGCCCACCTATCGCTCTGCACCCAGCCACTACTTTTCCAATCTGTTCTTTGTCTGGCTCAATTCTGCCCAGCCACCCCTGCAGTGGTTACCACCACAATGCTTACTTCCTCTCCAATTTCAGCCTCAAACCTGCCCTCCCCCAAAACCATCTGGTACCACCTGAATCTGCCCATTCCCTACTCCAAGCATCTCCCCACCTTTCCAAACCTACTTCAATCTGCCAGTCCTTTCTCCAAACCCAGCCAACACCAGCAGACACTGCTTATTGTCTATTCCTAACCCATCCACTCATCCAGCCAACCTTAGTATGCAATCACAAGAACCTTATGGTGCTAGATAATCTCTAGAAAAGGCCTAGGGTCATAAAGGTGAAGTTCAGGGACTGCTTTGTGGCCTACATCGACCAGGCATAAAATTATTTTACATAATCACATTATGAGTGGGGAAGTGAAGCAAAAATGTTGTCCTTGATGTGGATGTGTGAGAAGCAGGAAAAATGGGTATGCGTAAGGATTTGAGTGAGTTTGACAATTTGTGATGTCTAGATGACTGGGTCAGAGCGTCTCCAAAACTGCAGCTCTTGTGGGCTGTTCCTGGTCTGCAGTGGTCAGTGTCTATCAAAAGTGCTCCAAGGAAGGAACAGTGGTGAACTGGCGGTCGAGGCACGTGGGGAGCGAAGGCTGGTCCGTGTGGTCCGATCCAACAGGCGAGCTCCTGAAGCTCAAACTGCTGAAGACGTTCATGCTCTTGTTGCTCGACGGGTGACATCTGTTTGGCAGCAAAAGGGGACCAACACAATATTAGGCAGGTGGTCATGATGTTATGCCTGATCGGTGTAAATGTGACAAATGATGGCCTTCTGTCTTCTTCTGCTTCTTTCTTTTTAAACCTCCAACAAATCCGAGCTCCAAATTTGCCCACCAAACCCACTACCAGCCGAGTAACAAGTTCGTCTATGGCTCTGTTTATACCCAAATTAGCAAATGTAATAACAGCAGTGATAAAAACAAACAAAACAAAAAGAAAAAAGCTAATAAATAAACACCCAAAAATTGTTATAAAAAAAAAAAAAAAAAAAAAAAAAAAGGTGCAGAGACTCTGATCTGTGAAGGTCAACACAAAATCCGGCTCGTTGTGAAATTAAAGAGCGAAAAAAAAGCAAAGCATTGGCTTTCCTCTTCCAGCTTTCTTGGCGCCGTTCCGGAAGCTGGCTCCAATAAGAGAGTATCTCGGATCCTGATGCCTGTCCCAAGGCTGCGCTTTGAGAGATGAGCTCGCCTCAAAAAAAAAAAAAAAAAAGTTGTGGAACACGAACATAGGGATTGCACTACTGCTAACTCGAATCAGCTACGTGCCAAACCCGACGGGGGTTGAGTTCACGCAACTGGAAACCTTAGTGTAGAGTGAGAAATATCAGATTTACAACCCCTGAGAGACCCAGCTCGCCTCGAAACTTTCTAGCTGTAATGTGCGTTATAGATTAGCGTCTTGGACATTGTTATTGCCGGAATTTATTGCCACTGGCTCGGGTTGCTAGCAGCGCATCACAAGATATCAGCAGTGCATCATATTACAATTAACACGCTGTATAGGTTTGAATCGAATCAGGTGTGATGGAGCAAGAAAAAGAACAGGAAATGATGATGTATAATGATAGGAGATGTTGATTCCTGCTCTGCTCTATGCTGGATTTAGTATACAACCCCATTTGTCAAAATCTGATCATATATATATATATATATATATATATATATATATATATATATATATA
>JAAIIK010000168.1:464950-489701 GCA_014706435.1 Silurus glanis
TCTCTCTCTCTCTCTCTCTCTATTTGTATGCATCTCTTTCTTTATCTGTCTCTCTCTCTCTCGCTATTTGTATGCATTTTTTTTCATCTGTCTCGCTGTCTTTCTCTCTCTCTCTCTCTCTCTCTCTCTCTCTCTCTCTCTCTCTCTCTGTCTTTTCCATCATTCACTGTCTCTATTCCTGTATCTCTGTCTTCATCTCTCTCTATCCCTCTGTCTGTGTGGATCTCTTTCATTCTTTCTCTCTGTCTCTATTTGTCTTTCTTTTTCTTTTCATTGTCTCCTGTTCTCTCTCTGTATCTCTCTCGAATTCATCTTTTTCTCTCTTGTTTTTTTTTTGTATTTCTTTTGGTTCCTCTCTCTCTCTCTCTCTCTCTCTCTCTCTCTCTCGCTCTCTCTCTCCATCTCTATCTCTCCATAAAAATAGCAAGATATTATATAACAATTTTATCAGGTTTTTTCCTTTTTTTTTTTTTTTTTTTTTTAACAATGTTTACACATAAAAAATAGTGAAAAAAACTAAAATAATTCATGATTCATGAACAAATTTTTAAATTAAATTATTACGTTATGAGTGCGTATTATAAAATAATATAAAGAAATCGATAAAACAAACAAAAAAAACAACAAACGTATAGCTATGATGCTACGATTAGCTTAGCTACGATCCTAAAGAAAATAATTACTTATTTTGAAATTATTAAATTATAAAATTATTACTTATTTTATTCTGAAAACCTATTGAACATCGAACGTAACCTTTAAGTGGATACAAATTCTGGGAAAAAAAAACGCATCAGGAAGCGTAGATTAGATTTTTTTCAATAGAAGTTTGTGATGTGAAATTTTAATGGTGCTTTAAGAGTCTTTAATGTAGTGTTTATGATAAGCAAACGCATCTTCGTCATTATCTGCCTCACACACACGCACGCACGCACACACACACACACACACACACACACACACACACACACACACACACACACACATACACAAGCAAATGTGCAATTTGTGATGATACCCTTCAATTAGCAGCCATTGAACTCTCCCAGGACTCGCAGCGTTTCCTCGTCTACCTGTGAATGTTAGCGTGTCCCCGCGCTCCCTCCGGCGACAGGAGCTGAAGCGAGGGAGTGATAATTACAGAAGAAGAAGCCGAGTGAATGACAGCATCCCTCATTTACCGCCTCGCTCGCTTTCTCTCCTGCATCCGCTCCTGCACAAGGTTCCTCTCTCGCTCTCCGACACTGATACGCTTTAGTGAGAGACAATGCATTCGTATTTTTTTTTTTTGTTTTGGGTTTTTTAAAACAACGGACAAACGTATTGAGACACCCGACGTTTCCGCCCGTATGTGGTTCGGATATATACCTTCTCTTGAACTAAGAAATCCAAACCTGTTCTAGCATAACAATGCTCCTGTGCATGAGCCCACCTCTATGAAGATACGCTTTCCATGGGATGGATGCTTGCGGAAGCTCTCGGTGGCCACCTATAGAACCCTATTGAACGCCTTTGGGATGAATGCTAACACCACCCCAGGCCTCCTCACCACCTCAACTCGCACCCTCATGGCTCACACAAATCTCCACAAAATCTAGTGGAACATCTTCCCAGAAGATTGGAGCTTACTATACCGTCAAATGCAGTTTCAATGTGGAATGAGATGCTCGAAGAAATGACCTCAACCCCAGTAAAGACCTTTGTGAACTAAATTGCTAAAAAAAAAAGTCTCTGGGTTACTAATCGGAAGGTTGGGAGTCCCTGTTTGGATGCCAAATACAGACTACTGCCACCTACTGGTATGGTAGACGGCCGTCGGCTGCAGTTTGTCTAGTGGGTTCTAGTGCAACATTTTTGCGAGGTGATGCTACACCACAGTCAGCTTTCCTCACTGCTAGTTCTTTAGCTTCGGTTTGATGTGTCCCTACTTTTAACTGTCACTTTCGTCAGCAATGTTTTCTGAGGACTAAAGGCTACCAGAAATTGATGACCACCTGAAGATGGAGTTGTCACAACCAGGCTGCTGATTAGAGGTCGACCGATTTTGTTGGATTTTGCCGATATCTAGGTTAGATTGTACTTACCGATAACTGATTGCTTTTTTTTTATCCATTATCCTTATTTAAAAAATTTATTAAACAAACACTGCATGTAAAATTTTACTAAACTGAAAAAAAAAAAAACAGTACTCAATCCTGAAAATGTGCTAAATAATATAAATGTTAATTATATTAATAAACTGAATTATATAATTTATGAATGCTAAATTATCGAGAATAAACATAATATAGCGCTCGCCGTGCAGCACACAGTCTCGTGTGTCAAACAGCACACGGCGTCAGTAATTCGCCTGTAGAGGCCGCTCTCATAATGTATAATGACGGCGGATGTTCTCAGCCACAACCTGGAAAAACTATCAGTATGGATTTTGTCCGATTAACGGGCAAAACCGATGAATCGGACGACTTCGTTTTACAATTATAATTAGCAATGTTTTGACATGGAAGGCTTTTCTCTGAGTTTTTTTCACCATTTTCTTTTTACATTAATAATACAGGATGTTTATAAAGTATAGCGGTTAACAATAATTGCAGCTGTCATTCATGTTTTATTCTTCTAACGCTTTCAACTTTATGCCATAACATGTTGGCGTTCTCTTTCTGTCCAAGTGTGTATGAGGAGCTCCAGCTCGCTGTCACTTTCCCATCATCACTGCATTATTAATGCCCCCCACACACACACACCCCTCCATCTGACAGCGAGAGATAAAGGTGAAGAGGAAGAGAATTTTTTTTACATATAGTCTCAAGCCTTTGATTGAGGGTTTTAACGAGAACGAGTGAGAGGCTTCTAAAGCACTTTATTTCATCTTTATTGCGTGTCAAAACAACAACAAAAAGGAGTTTTATTAGTTCTACAATGACGGAATGCAGTGCATCTGTTGTCGTGCTTGCTCAAGTATTAGACCCCCAATTACATCGTTCATTACAGGAAAGGCTCCACCGAGGGAGCGGCGCTAAACATATATTAGCGACTTTGAGAATCAACAGCTGCGGCCACGGTTCTAGTGGTCCGAAATAAACCCGAGCTATTGTGTGCATCATGTCGCGAAAAGGAGAAAAGTCTGCCCATTCAGCGACCATCTTGGCAATGCTCCCAGATAGTTATTTTCTGAAAAGACAAAGCTCGATTCTACTTGACTAAAAATGCTTCGACTAGCTGACGTTTCGAACATGGATTTGAAATTGCTGTTAAAATGTAAAAATTTTTCATCACATCAGGGATTTGACTACCCCCCGTGTGACATCCATCTGTAGCTGGGAGCCAAAAGTGTAACGCCATGTTCTCTGGGCGAGAGGCGATTACTCTCTTTGCACAGTGACACTAACCAATCATTGGCATTGTTTAACTCAAGTGTGTGTAAAAAAAAAAATAGATCAGCAATTTAAAAAGGTTTACTGGCTTTCCTGTGTCCCAGAGGAACTATGTATTAGCTCTTACTGTATGTTCCCAGTTAGTAGCTGCAGTGTAATAGATGAGATATTGATTGCGGGGGGAATTGTCAGGTGGCATAATCGAGGAAAAGAACATAAATCTTGTGAATAAGGTGCAGTATTTGGATCAAATACCACAAATCAAACTTTCGGGACTTTGGCTCATATCAACTGAAAGAACAAATTTCAAGCTGTGGAAACTGCATTGATTTTTTAACATACTCTCCTGCCACATTGATACACTCACTCCAGCGTTTCACTAATATCTAGAAAGATTTGTCAGTAACCCGAACCATGCTAGGACAGCCTTCTTCACTTCATCAGCAGGAAACCCCCATGATCGGGTTTGCTACCGATGGACGTTAAATACAGATACCGTGCTTCTGTATATATCCGCAGGGTTTTACGCCTACAAACTTCAGCACCACACGCTGTTCCGTGCACTAACACTGTCGTCTGCCATCTTGATGAATGGTCTTAGACGTGCATTTTTAGTAACAGGACACGCTAGGCACTTAATACTGCATGTAGTACCACCATGCTAGCAGCCATTTTTATACCTGTAACATTAAAAAGTCCCGGTTTGACTTGAACGCCCCTCATAGAACTGATAACCCAGGTGAGGTGGTTTCTGGTGCAAACAAAAGTTGCCTCAGTAAAGGATTGAATCACAATATATTAGAAAAATCCTGTATTCTGTAGCATTAAAATTTCATTTCATGGGAACAATGCTTAAAAAAAGCCCTATGGAGACATGGGTGCTAAGTTTGGACTGGAAGACCTCGATTATCTTGCACAAATTCCTCTAAGGAACTGGGGCACCTCAGACCTCTACAACTCCATGTGATCTGACTAATGTTCTTAGGACTAAATGATCACCAAATATGGTTCTTATCAAATAATTCTATAGAGGTTGATGCTTGAAACTTGTGGTTAAGTGGGTTATCAGTGGCAAAGGCAACAACTTTGTACAGTATAGTGGTAACCCAGTGTTTGAGACATTGGTTGTAATTCCGAAATCATCAAGCTACCAGTTTTGTATCCTTGAGTAAGGAGGTCAATTTGGTCCACCAAATAGACCTGAAATCAGAAAAAGCAGCGACATTTTGAGACTAGCTCTGTACTGGTACTTTATTTTATCTACCTTTCCACACTGTCACCTTCAAAATAGTCCTGATGCACTTCTCCTCTGCCACTTCTGGAATGTGGAAATCATCTTTTTGAAGCGTGTCAAGCACCTTCTGCGATTCGTGCTGGATCTCCGCAACAGTGTCAAAACCTTTGAGCCGGATCTTAATTTTTGGGAAGAGGGCGAAGTCCGCAGGAGCCAAATCTGGCAAGTAAGGTGGGTGCGGAAGTGTTGGTGAGGAGAGCTCGGTGACAGAGTGCATCGTCGACGTAGACCATCCAGTCCATGATGAAATCGCAGACGTGGTAAAGCTCGTGGTCAGAAATGTACCAGGCTCCCGATGTACACAGGACGATGTCTTTTGGCACAATGACTTAGCAAGGTCGGTGCTTCCTGTGACTGAGCTTGCAGCCTTGCGCTGCCGTCTGTGGCCATGTTACAAAACTAATCTCGAAACCTTTTGATACCACCTCGAACATTATTGTCTTTGAGTGGTTCTCTGAGGTTCTGCTTCTTGCATCTGTAATCCAACAATGTCTAAAAGATAAACCCTTTCTCATACGCCTCTCCATCGAATATCTAAGATTCGCCCCAGAGGGACATCTCTGAGATGTTAGGTATGAGAAATTGCTGCATCTATTTTGGTGCCTTTGAAAGGTTTTCGAAAGAAACTAAATGCAACACCATGCATTAAGGTAATAATGTCGGAACATTCCGCACACACGTTCCACAAAATTGAAGTGAAGATCTCTGAGCAGCTGTCAAACGGAAAATGAAAAATCATTGCGTTTCAATTAACATGTGACGTGAAAAAACATCTGGCAGCCCCTGTAGGCTTTACCAAGTTTACCAAGTTTAGAATCTTTACCCCATGGGTTTTTGTTTTACCAGTCACATATTTAAATACAGAATATGAAGTATGTGCACCTCAGGGGGCAGTTTTACGTCAAGGGTACATTTTGCATTGTGGTGGTATTTCTATTGTTCTATTTAATTGATTAGAAAGCACGTTCTGGATTGGAACCATGGGGAAACATCATCCAGACATCACCCCAAGTTTAGTGTTGCACAAGGGACCCTGGAGCTAGAAGGTGGCAACATTACAAACCACAACACCATGAGTGAAAACTGCAGAAGAAGCATTTTGCTCAAGGTTGTGCTCAATTTTGGATCAATACCCGTCTCTTCCCATCGTTATTTGGCAATCAGGAGCAGCATTACTGGCCATAAATGATGTTTTCTTTATTATTCTATATTTTTCACATTTAAACCAAAGTCTTATTTGGTTCTCAGTCTTGTTACACAAATAAAAAAAAAAAAAAACCCAGAGTCTGAACCTTTCGATCTTTTCAGAAAGAATGGAGACAGAGGGTTGGAAGCCGAGGCTCTTCGCACCACTAAGGGTCTCTCAAATCTTAGAGTCTAGTGAAGGTCGGTGAGTACTTTCTGAACTGAATTACAGCGATGGCAAGGTGTAGAGCCCTTTCGAAGCCTGGAGTTCAAGCACAAGGTTTTTGATGCCGTGCACCAGCTTGTACTTGTATGACTTATCGAAGCGTATCTATCAAAACATGGCCGTGTTTAGAAGGCCTATTTTCTTGATTTGTCCTGATTCTGTATGTGGCTCAGTGGGATATTTCTTCCTCTGACGAAGCAGCAGAAAAGACGGGAAGAAAGAGATCCGACAGACAGCGAGAAGACTTGAAAAAAAGCGTGCTGGTGTCAGGTCTGTATTTTTGGTCCTGCGGAAAACACACTTTGGAACGGTGACGCGTTCAAGTCAGCATCAGTCTCTCACACACACACACACACACACACACACACACACTTCAGAGCACTTCAGGAGAAGACAGTATGTCTATTGGTGGCAGTCGCAAGAAGCAGGAGGCAAAAAAGATTTCCATCATCCGTTATATATACGAAGGCTTCATTCGTTCCATCGCGTTCCCAAGCTTTGTTATAGCACATTTCTGCCGAGGAGGTACGGAGGTACGTATAGAAAACCTGCACACTGCTTTCATTAGAAATGCTATTACCCAAGCACAAAAATCCCATTATTCAAAGGTGCTGGTACACAAGGCTGGAGAAAGTGGAAAAAAAAAAAAGAGAGACAGGAATTGCTACAATTTCTGCTTTTGTACTACATACGATATTACAGAACCGTCTTGTAAAAAATGTGTACGGCAAGTTATCCAGTTCCTTAATCATTTATTCCTCTCTAAATAGTGGTCTAGTGGTTAGGATGCGGCGCTCTCACCGCTGCGCCCCGGGTTCGATCCCCGGTCAGGGAACCGACCCCAGCCATTAGGGTTGCACAAGCCTTAGTGCCGGTCCCAAGCCCGGATCAATGGGGAGGGTTGCGTTAGGAAGGGCATCCAGCGTAAAACCATGTACCGAATCAAACATGCGGATGGTCCGCTGTGGCGCCCCCTAATGGGAGAAGCCGAAAGAAAGTTTTTAAATGTTCTGCTTGATGTTGAACTGGTGCTGAACTGTATGTTGCCAATCAAAACGAGTGTAAAACAGACCATGCGCTCGATCCTGATTGCTGACTCGCTGTGTTTTTTCACCAGTTTTTATCCTCATAAATTAAAAAAACCCACTGATTTTGCAAAAATTGAGTCGATTAAACAAAATACTTCAGTAAAGTACAGTTAAGTGAAAACGCTACTTGAGTACAGTAACCAATTCCATTTACTTCTTTACTCTCCACCACTGTCCGAGATTCTTCTGGACACACAGCCAGCGTGGATATCTCACAATATATAACGATACATTTCCCAAAATCTTGTTTCGTTGTAAGAAATATGTCAAAGGCACCAACTCTTTATATGCTCTGGTGACCTACTAAGGCTCAATCCCGAGCAGGAAGTTTGCGCTTGTAGAAGCGGTAAATATCAACCAAAGTGCGTGTAACGAACGTTTGTAGCTGGAATTCGAGCCTCATTAGAATCCGTTTCATTGAACAATATGGCTTCCGCTCGTTATCCAGCTGAAAACGTGATCGTTCGGCACGCGAGACAAATGTCACAGTGATCAAAAGGGACGTTTATGAGTTAAAACAATATAAGATAAACGAATGAAACGACACAAATCCTAATAAATTCCTGCTACTAATAACAATCCCCGATAATTCTCATCCGAACTGCGACCTCGTTTTTATTTTTCGCTCGTCTCTAAACCGGGTAGCAAACGTGAAAGATTTTGCATCACCCTCTTTTTTTTTTTTTTTTTTCGTATTTATTACTTTTTATATTCTCCTCCACCATCATTCTCCCCTTCTTTTTTTTTTTTCCCACGCAACCATCCTGGACAAATTGCAATTTCTCACTTGTCACCTTCCATTCCCTCGCTTGGCTTTTTCTTTTTTCCCCCTTTGCAAAACAGACTCTGGCATTTTATTCGTATTTATTATGAGACCCAATTTGCCTCGGAATGCCACCAAAAATTAAAAATGAAATTAAAAGCGAGTGTTTAATAGTGAAATATACAGTATAATGGATTCCTATAGTATATACTGATTTATGTTACATATTAAATAAGCGTTATATACAATATAAATAGGTGATTTCATATGAAACATCACAGTAATATTGTAAGACAGTATACAGAGCTGGTCGGAATCAGTGGGATGTTTTTTTTTTTCCCCTTCGCTAAATACACTCGTAAAGACTCGTGAGCTCGTCATGCTGATGTTCGAGTTAACGCTTGGGGGAAGTCCAGCTGAGAGTAAGCTGGATCTTTTCTACTCAGACGCTGCCATGAATAACCCATGATTGTCTTTTGGGGGATTGTTTTCCTCCCGTTTTTCCCGCAGGTCTTCTGAGTCTTGCTGTTTTAATCATGCGGCTTGCTGAGTTTCGAATGTTCTCTCTTTGGATGAATACAGTAGCCCTCTCCTTTTGTTCTTCAGGGACATTACCATATTAATAGCAAATAGGGTGCACGGCTTGCGTTTGGACTCGCAGCGAAATAGGCTACGCATGTGAAGCGAACGTCCTCAATAGTACAGCAAAAAAAAAAAAAAAAAAAGGAGTAAAATCTTCACAGGTCTGCTGATGACTATTAGATGTGTCAGTGGAGTCTGGAAAGTCCTCACAAGTGTAGTTATACCTTTCCATAATACTGTAGGCCATGTGCACACTGATGTTTTAGTTTAAAAATGTCTCCGTTTTGACCTTCCGTCCACACAGATTTTGTTTTCAATCAAAGCGGCGTTTCACGTGCCACAGTGTGGACTGTAAAAACGGTGGCTTTCGAAAACGGTGACGCGTCTTTAAATAAACGGCGGTCGAAGCGTCTTAAGATTGGCTCATGCGCAGTAAAGGGACGTAAACTTATTCACACATATCTGTGCAGATGAGCGGCATTTAGCAAAACGGAATTGTGGATGTGTTGCATTTTTAGCCAAAAATGCCGTTTTCTAATTTACCCGGATTAGCGTAGACGTAGCCGTAGGTTCTATTAAATTTTACTAGACCATTAAAATCGCTAGTTACATGAGTACCCTCTCATGTGGTGATTATTATTTTTCCTCCATGAACGTTTGTTTTCACTTTAGGTCCAGGCTTATGTCATTGCATTGTTACCCAAGTGTGTGCACCCGTTCTTTGTCTTTTCACACGCCACTGGTTCTGTGTTTCAATGCGATGAAATTTCAGAGCTAGGAGATTATTTTAATCAAAATCTGAATGCTGGATCTGAAATTAGCCTAGCATTACACAATACTCATTATTGCATAGTTTGACAATGAAAAAAAAAAAAAAAAAAAAAACACCCGACAAAAACTGGGCACTATTTTCATTAGGATCGTCCACCACCAAAATTACAATGACTACGGCAAAGAACTAATCTGCTAGTCTCCGCGACCCCCTCGCGCACCCTGGGCCCGTATTCCTGATGCACATAAATGATTTTTTGGATGTGAATCTGAGATGTCTCCGACTTTCTCAGAGTGCCACATCATTCTTTCCTCTTTGGGGCATAAAACCAGCAAAATGCACATTTCTCTGCAGGAAGCAGATGATGGACAGATGGAGATGGACATACTGAAAAAGTGGAAAGCTGGAGCAAATAGCATAATGTGAAAGAGTGGAATTGAAGCGATCATCGGAAGCACAATATGAAACTAGAAAGAGCGAAAGCGACAAAAAACACACACAAAAACTGGTGAATGGGGATTATCAGGACCCGGGGGCGAATGCATTGGCATTTCGAGGCAGTCGAGGCATGACCTTAGGTGGCAGCCATTACGTGACTGGGTATTAGCATAGCAATCTGCCCACATGTTACTCTTGATAGTCGTTTATGTTACGCGAACGACTCGGGCTGAGATTACGAAAAAGCCATGGAAAGGCTGTTTACTGTCGTTGCTGTCGTTGTTGCGAATTTGCCGCAATGCTGCATGTTGTTTTTTTTTTTTTTTTCTGTGGTACTGGGCTAAGTGTTTTCTTCCCCCTTCTTGAATTTTCACAGACAGGAAGAAAAAGGTGAAGAAACTCTCCAGAGGCATGAACTCTCTTTTTCTCTCTCTCTCTTTCTCTCCCGCTGTCTTAACAAGTACTTCTTATTCTTATTCAGTCCGACTCAACAGACATTGAAAATGTATTATTCTAAAGATATGTTCTACTTAACACGTCTGCTTGTTTTAAAGAAATACACAAGATAATTATTCATTCATTCATTCAAATAGAAACATTCCCAAATAAATGTATTCCATCCTTCATTCATTTTTCCCTTCTAAGAAAAATTCTTGAAGCTGTACATAAATAAGCTGTACACATGTGCATCGTACACCCCTAGTGTACACGCGGAGTATTACATTTAACATTTCCTTCTTCAGTCCACATTTTCTATCCCTGGTTGTTTTTCAGATCAGGTGTAAGTTATCTAGCTGCATAACCCGACTCAGAATATGAGGAACTTTCCCTTATGGCTCTAACTGCTAGTGGTCCTTTCTAGGTCATGATGAAAATAATTAACAAAAAATTATACGATTGGCTTTAATAGAACGCCCTCTAGTGCCAGCTTATTCCAACATATATATATTTTTTTCAATGGGCAATTTCCACATCTGTAATCGGCTTCACCACAACCATTTGCTGTAATATGATAAAAGCTTTAACAGGGAAAAGAATACCGCCACCTATAACCACTGTGCAAAACTGCCCTCTCTCTCTCTCTCTCTCTCTCTCTCTCTCTCTCTCTCTCTCTCTTTTTTTAGCATCTTGTTCGATGAAAGAAAAGCCGCCACTATTAAGCTAATCTCACTTCCATTAGCAAGCTGCTTCCTGATCGTGTTTCTGTTCGAAATTGCTCACCACTCAGCACATCGGTGAAGGAAAACATGACAGAATTATCTCGGGTAAACATCGCGCCCTGGAAAAAAAAAGACTCAAATTCAACAATACGAGAAAAAAAACGTTCCTCTCTTCTTTTTTTTTTTTTTTTTTTTTTTTTTAAATGATTCATATTTAAACGATTAATTATTCACGATCGTACGTTTTATACCTTCCTGCATCTCTTAAATGTAAATCTTCACTGGCTGTTGGCTTCACTTACTGGAGCAATGTTATTTAGTGGGCGGGAAGGCAGCTGGAATATGGGAACATCTGTTCAATTTAACACCTCTTCCCCTCCTCTTGGTACAATCAGCGCCTTTCGTGCTGACTCAGGATCGTTTTCCTCCCACTCGGATCTTTGCCGCGCTCGTCGTAGCGGAACAAACGCAAACCGACACTGAGTCCACGCCAAGGGCAGCTTTCAACCTAACTGCCTTGACTGGTGGAAATTGGACTCGTTTAGACCCCGGGAAAGCTGCTAGCACGAACCTGACCTCCAGACACGATTCTTTAGCTGCTGAGGCCACGGGAGGGGCGGCTAGACGTGACAAACGCCGTGGCCTTTCAGTCCCTGTGGGGCAGATTAGCACTAGCACGTGCTACTTCCTGTTATTTGAAAAGCTATGGCAGGGATGGGCATGTTGTTAACCAGGAAGTGAAAGCTAGCTGCAGCGGTTTTGGTTGCCTCGACTATAAGTTGGCGTCATCAACAGGATTAAAAAAACTTAAACCGTTTACAATGAAAAGAGATTTTAGAGCTTAGCATTTAGCGCAAAGAATTAGCATAGCTAACAAAGCTTACTGAAATTTTAGGCATGACATGACATTATTAGCAGCAATTTCACATCTTAGACACCTCGGTTTATTGTTTATTCAAGATTTCCAGCCATCTGGTGCTTCCTGAAACACAATGTTGAAGGCACACAATTGTATATGATGTTTGGATGCGGTAAAAGGAAAATTCTACCTTCTACCTTGAACTAGGAGACCCTAACCTGTTCCATTTTTTGATGGGTTGGAGTTATTCCTGCTGTGGAGCTCCAACCCAGGCCTCCTCACCTACATCAGTACTTTACTTACACCCTTGTGGCTGAATGAAATCTCACAAATCTTAACCAAAAAAATCAAGTGGAACATCTTCCCAGAAAAGTGGAGCTTATTATAACGGCGAATGAAAAGAAGCACATTGTAACTACTGTACTGTAGTCAGGTTTCCGCAAACTGATAGTATATGCAACTGAAAAGAAAAAAAAACTGTTCCACCATTATACAACCAAAAAAACATCACATCGTGCGTTATTTATTAATAAAGAAAGAAAAAACGAAATCCTGTTTCCTGCTCAAATCCATTGCGTCGGTGCTGAAAGGCAGCAGCTCCCAGGAGAATGCGTACCTTTTTCTAAATGCAGCCAACCTTCCCTGCTTTCACACTGCGGAGATCTGCACACAAACAAAATGTACCTTCTGTTGTTCGTACCAGTGTATTATTTACTCGGTGTGAAGCGCCCGAGGATGCGCTCCACTTAAACAAGCCTCTATTACCACTTCTTAATTCTGTTTGCCATGAGTACATTACCGCAAGAAACAAACCCCGTCCCTGGAGTGCTTTAATAAACAATACGTCTCTGCCATGGTGTGTTTGGAGTACTCTTGGGAATGTAGTGATGGAAAGTGGTACAGCGGTTAAACCTTGTCCTTCGGTGCGTGGAAATGTTTTCCTGTACAAGCGCGAGCGCAACGAATGAACTGTTTTATGCATCTGACGTAAAATTAAAGCCACGACGGAAATATCCCACCCTCCATGCACATGTGCATCTACAACTTCTCGATACGATAAACATTAAAGATACATATGACGCGATACGATTATTTACTATGATGCGGTGCGATCCGATTTCCTTTCGATTCAACGCAATGGAAAAAATATGATGTTATGCAATTCAATACGGTACAAATCGCTCGCTTTTATTACGTCGGTTCGGACAGACGGCGAATAATCACTCAATTTGCCTTCTGCTTTCACGACCAGGAATAAAGAAAAAAAGATGAAATAAAAACGTTCTTTTTCTGTTTTGTCTGCAGGAAGTTACAGCTCTACCTCTGCCATGTTAATCTGTATTCTACGTGATTCTCTCAGGACACGAGACGTCCAGACACCTTAAAATCAGCTTCACGAAGATCTGCTTTACATAAGGGCTGAATGAAAATGAATGTAGGTGTGCCACAAATATTGGCACCCTTTCAGTCCATACCTTGTGCTACCTCCCTTTTTCCAGACAACATCTCTGATTTATCAGCTATAAGGCTTGATGGCTTGATGTGGTTTGAGAATACGTGGCAAATGATCTGTGACCGTTTCACCATGCACAACTCTGTATTGCCTTCTATTTATTCACTATATCTGTACATAAACAACACACATACAGTATTGTTCAAGCTATCGACATGCTCAACCTCCAAGTTCTGCATTGGAACCAATCTGCTGCAAGGTTATTCAGTCGCCCACATCGGTGAAGTGTGTTAGAGACAGACAAGTTTTTTTTGGATGAACAACACACAAACATGCCAACGTCTCCCCATATACACACAAATATGTACTCATTTTGCCTTTCCAACACTGGATGTACATCGGAACTCAATATCGCTTTATACCAGGAAGGTGGTCACTTAGTGGTTGAGGCATTGGACTTTGGATTAGTGGGTCATTAATTAAAATTCCAGCTACACCAATCTGCCACTCCTGGGCCCCTGTGCAAGGCCCTTGACCAAGTAGCTGCTCGGGTGTATGAATGAGATAAAAATGTAAGTCGCTCTGGATGAGGGCATTTGCCAAATGCCGTGAATGATGAATGTCTCAATGACTCAAAATATCGTATCATGAATGAATGCAGACATGGTTTTGCTTTAATGCTAAATAGATTCTGAATTTGCGGCTGCATGGAATGCGTTGCTAAGTACCAGTGGCTGTTTACTCAACATAAAAAGGAAGCCTGTAGATAACGTCCTTGAAAATGTGCTTCAGAAAAAAAAAAAATATATTATATATACACTAATCAGGCATCGCTTTTGACCACCTGCCTAATATTGTGTTGGTCCCCCTTCTGCTGCCAAAATAGTCATGATCTATCGATCATCAACAGCATGAACTTCTTCAGCAGTTTGAGCTACGGGAGCTTGTCTGTTTGTTCGGACCACATGGACCAACCTTTGCTCCCCACGTGCATCAATGATCCTCACCCACCGAAACTCACCACTGAAACTCGCTCAAATCCTTAAGCTTGCTAATTTTTCCTGCTTCTAACACGTCAAATTTGAGGACAAAATATAACACTTTCGAAAGTCAGTATCATACTCACAGCAAGTTTAACAGGCAGAAGGAAAGCCTGGAAAGCCTCACGATACTCAGTGCAAAGGGGTCGCTTTAAGATGAAGCTAAGCTCTCAGACTCGCTGTGGTTTTGGTTTGACTTTGACTTATGAGTATGAGAACGTCTTTGGCATTTAGCAAAATTGTTTCACGTTCATTCAGATGCCTTGTGCCGGATGCATTAAGCAAAACATCCAGAAAATGTTAATTTGGTCCGTAATTAAGTCTGAAGTTTTATGAAGCCTGAACATCACAGCCACATGTGGCTCTTTCCAAACTGGTTCCTCAAAGTTGGAATTACACAATTAAACGTCTTTGTATGCTGAAGCTTTACAAGATCTCTTTGCTAGAAACAAAGACGTGGTAGCTTCATGGTTAAGATGTTGGACTGTAATTTGGAGGGTCATAAGTTCAAGTGCCAATACCACCAAGATGTCACTGCTGGGACCCTGAGCAAGGCTCTTAACTGGCAACTGCTCAAGTCATTTGGGTTAAGGCTGAATTGGAAGACCTTTAGTATCTTCCACAGATCCGTAACCTCTTGAACCTCCATTAAACCCATAGCATGACCTGGAACACTCTGTAGACCTCAGATCTCCTCATCCAACATCACAATCTGATCTCTAGTAGCTGGATAAACACAGAAGCCCACTAAAATCCAGAGAAAAGCCTTCCCGTTAGAGTGAACTTGGTTTCTTTGCATTAATATCTTGGTATTATAGCTTTCCAAACATTTTAACAGAACTTTTCTTCACTTCTCTCGAAACGTTTTGGAGACACTTCTTTGCTGTTCCTAGGAAAACTACATAATTACTTCTCAGAAGTGGAGAAAATATGTTCACAAAACTTTCAGGGCAGAGGGAGTTGAATTTATTTATTCCTCAAAGAATATAATATTTGCTTTCTTTCTCTCTCTCTCTCTCTCTCTCTCTCTCTCTCTCTCTCTCACCCTCAATGTTGAGCTATATGCGTACTCTCAATGCCTTTTACTGCTGTGGCTCGTCTCACCCTCAGGACCTGATTGATTCATCCTAACGCTCTTCTTCTGCTTGGGGCTTTTTTTGTGACTCACATCACCCCTGTAGAAGGCCCATGTGAATACCTTAAAGATTTGCACTTGTGAAAAATCCCAGTTCACAGTCAAGTCTCACCCTTACTCCAGTGGAAAATGTCACCTGGATAATGTCGAGTCGTACTTTCGAGCTGCCGCCGCGCTCATAAGGACTATGAGGTTCATTGTAAACATCTATTTAAACACACACATTACTGTTTGGCTTTGCTGAACGCACTATAAAAGAGTTTTAAACAAACAAACACAACAGTACATCCTCCATTAATCATTCAAAACTGGACAGATTCAAAAATCAGACCTTTCCCTAAAAAAACATCTCTGGCTGTATGGTGGTGTTCTGCATTTCGCTGCATCATCTGTTTTATGCCAACAGCACTACTCATGCATGTGAAGGAGGAGGAGGAGGAGAAAGAGGTGGAGAGACGAGGCTGACGGCTCCTCGGTGAAAAAGCTCTTGTTGTTCCTTGGAGGAAGATCACTAATGCACATCAAAGACAAAAACCGTATGTCAAGCTCCACCAACCATGATCCTCCTCCAAAAATGGACAAGCGTTTCAATTATCTGTGCCTGCTGGCGCTCCTGACTGCCAGGGGGAGAGGGAAAAAAAAGAGAGAAGAAGACAGACAAGGGGAAAGAAGACAATACTATTACGAGTTTGTCTTGCCTGCTTGGAAAGAGTGTTAAAGGAACTTCGGCAGAAAGGGTGAAAAAATAAAAACAACTGACTTGTAGACCAGAATGGTTCAAAATCTAAGACCAGTCAATGATACACCAATCAGGCATAACATTCTTCAGCAAGTTGAGCTTCAGTTTGTTGGATCGGACCACACGGACCAGCCTTCGCTCCCCAAGCGCCTCAGTGACCCTGTCGCCGGTTCACCACTGTTCCTTCCTTGGAGCACTTTTGATAAATACTGACCACTGCAGACCAGGAACACCACATAAGAGCTGCAGTTTTGGAGATGCTCTGACCCAGTCGTCTAGACGTCCCAATGTGTCAAACTCGTTCAAATCCTCAAAATGTTCACTTGCTGCCTAATAAATAAATCCACCCACTAACAGGTGCCTTGATGAAGAGATAATCAGTGTGATTCACTTCACCGCTCATAATGTTATAATGTCGTAACGTTCTGCTTGATCGGCGTATGCTTCATGCTTTATTTATTTTTTGGCCGCTACCTGTTTTTTCCTTGGCATCCTTCGAGTGGTGGCTTTTAGATGAGCACCATAGCAGTTCTCACACTCTGATTAAATAAAATGCTAGAAATCTTACACACCCAAACACTGTGTCTGTACAACTCAAATCACAAACATTCATCAAATCACATGTGGAAATTTACCAAAAAACACCATTTTGGTCAAATATTAAAAAGGTGATAGTTAATAGTAATAGTCGGTGGTTAATAAAGGATTGAAATTTGGATCAGAAGGTCATGAGTTCAAATCCCAGCACCACAAATCTGGGGCCCTTAAGCAAGGCCCTTAACCCTCAACCGCTCAGTTGTAAGTCGCTGATTTTGAGCATCTGCCAAACACCATAAATAAATCCAAAGACGCCCTTCAGGACCTGAGACAGCGTCATATATAATTCCTTTACTTTTAGCAAACAAAATGTTTCTCTTTTGCTCCCTTTGAAAATTTAATATATTTAGACAAATATAAGAAACTTTTTTTTTGGCAAACACTGCTGTAAATATGTTTCCTAGTTATGAATAAAAACTGGTATAAAAACAGATATTTTTTAATATATTTGAATCTATCAATAATATTTGCTTTTAGAAATTCTGAGTATTTTAGTTGAATCTTGTCATTTGAAATCATTTCTGTCTGTTTTTTTGTTTTTTTAAACTTTACAATGCCTGAACTTTAACTCGGTTTAAAGTTGCATGCAAATGAGACCCATACATAGAAGAAAATGTCACAATTTCACCATATAAAGTTTTTTTTTTTTTTCCCTGAACTGCTGCACATTTAATCAGTCCTGATGCTTGCAGTGATTTTATCCAGGGTTCAGTGTTTGCCCTAAAACAATGCATGAATAAGTTATTAATGCATAAATGTCTGCTATGATTAAACACTATGTCCTTCACTGAAGGTAATAAAGCAGACTCGACGTGCAACTGCCAACAGCTGTTGAATAAATAATCCGGAATTTGCAAAAGTAAAAATGGACCAGGTGATGGTTCCAAACAGTGCTAATGGCTAATTGTTTTTACTCTCGTTAGTTTTTGGGTAGGATTTGACCATTAGCTTTCCAGTCCAGCTGTGCTAACCATTGACTTTTCTATAATATGTATTATACATCCGAACGTCATACTGTAGGGGTTTTCAGACCAAAAGATTTGCATCCAAAAACGTCTCAGAATGTTGACAGCAATGAATTCCTTTGACTGTCAATAAAGCAAGCAGCCGACGAGCGTCATAGTATGATGAAAATGCAATTCTTTCTGAAATGTTATTTGTGAAAAGCAATATCGTACGCTTTGACGCTTCAGTCTGACCTTCTTGTTTTTCTACTGCCGCACAAGACTGAGCTCTGAGAGTTCTGGTAAAAGTTTTCGTAGACAAATGAGTTTCAGTGAATTGGCCTTGTAAATTTTAATCGTGTTTGGTCCGAGACTTTAGCTGGAGGAGCAGAAAAGTGTATTTGTACAGAGTGTATTCAAATGCAGGAATCAATTCTGGTCTTTGAAAGTCTCGTGACATTTTCTCGTATTGACTTGTCTCGGTTGGTGCAATGAACGAATTAATCAACTAATATTATTGGATGGGTCGATCTGACTCGAGCTTGACTCGGTCTTGATTGGCTTAAGACTTGATCTTGGCTACTCCTGGTCTCAATTTTAACAATGGAGGTCTTGTTCACAGCCCTGGTCTCCTCTCATCACTTAAAGTAAAGATGTTAGAACTGCTGTTTTTGTTAATGATTAGAAGTGAACGCTATCCAACAGAATTATGTCCAACATTTTCCTGCAATAAAACCAATCCAGGATATCTCCTTGTTGTTTCTTAAAATTAGCATGTCTCTTTCATTATGTGCAAATTATATACTAGAGCAGGGGGTCCTCAACGTTTTTTAAGTCAAAGACCCCTTTAGGCAATAGAGACATAGGGCAGGAACCCCCTGATAACAAAATTTGTCAAACTTATCTACTGCTATTAATAGAAACCGATCATATTACACCAGTTACATTGTTAAAACGATTCGACCCATGTTGTTGTTGTTGTACACGTCTGGATCATTGTCTGGATATTTTCAAATCTTTAAAAAATATTTAGGCCTCATAATAAACATATTTTGCACAATTTATGAAGTTGCCTTTTATTTGAAAAGATTTGCAGTTTCATACCGTTTCCTTTTACTGTTAGGTGGACAATAATACATTTACATGAACTTCAGCTTTAAGTTGAATAAAACGAATAATAATTCCAATATTTTTTTATTTATTAAATATTTTATCTGGGATGTTTTTAGTCCATTTTTTTTTTTTTTAACAAAACATTTTTTGTGATTCAACATTAATTAGCGGACTCCCTGCAGTACCGCCACGGACCCCCGGTTGGAGACCCGCGTTGAAGACTATGAATAGCATAAAGTAGAGCTTGCTGCTAATTCGCCCCCGTGCAATCATTTGGTTGGAAAGCTTCAGACATTTATAAATGAGGAAGAGACTCCAAAAAGAACATAAAAGCAACAGTTGGTGGTACCAGAGAACCGAGGCATGTGAGGCACTTTGTCCTCAAGAGATGGCGTAAATTCAGGATGCGATGGACTAACCTTCAACCGAAAAATGTTAATGAGAAGTAATAGTTGCACCCAATTAGCATGTAATCGAATTTCCTACTGCTCAGCCCTCTAAGGGCTGCTAATGATTAGCAAAAAATTAGCATGCAAATCGATCAAATTGTTTATTTAATCTAAAAAAAGGGCAAGGTTTAACCTTTTTATTAAACATGGTGTAAGTTGCTATACAATACAAAATAAAAATCAACCTTCCGAGGAATAGCATAGAAAAGTGCCAGCTTTCGGTGGCTCTGTTCACCCGAATTCCCGCAGGTGGACCCTTTTTCCTGTTTAAAACAAATTCGTTCCATTCCAGAAGATCTGCGGCGTGGCACCGCATTGTTCCGAGGACTTAATGAAATCGTCCCGAGGCTAAATGAGGTTAGAAAGATAAAGACAGCTGCATAATGGAATCAGAACGGAGCCAAGGACAGTAATGTATTCACCGGGCTCATGTCAAGCAGCCAGGGCAAGAACCGGGTCATTAGAAGATGTTTAGGGTCATCAGGGCATGTTTCATGAGTGTGTGTTTGTGTAGGCGGGTCTTAAAAACCATCGACGTGGTCTTGTATAAAAATGGGTATGTATCGATAGCAAGTATTTAGTGCTTTTGTGTGTGTGTGCATCCACAGCAGCACATACAGTGCAACACACACACCACTGTGTTCTAAAGGTGATGGTTAATTTCTGACATAGCATCCCACACACTTTCGAGTGATGCTAAGCGCTAAGAAAAGTGCCTGCGAAGATTAATAGCTTCTCACAGGATTGCTGTTATCGGTTTGAACGGAAACAAGTGTGTGGGATATAAAGAACGGTAGCGTTTGCGATCTTCTTTTTTTTTTGCTAAACAAAAGCGTCTCGCTAGTCGTTTCAAGGAAAATCAATGCGACTTTTGCTATCGTGTAACATTTTGTGACGCTCGATAAACCCAATGGAAAAGGTCCTCCATCACTCCTTTGATGAGCTGCTGGTAATATAATTGTGGTAAATATTTACATTAAAAAATATCATTTTTAATAAAGATTCTACTCGCTAGCTACAGTATTACACGGAAATAAAAAAAAAACTATACAAACTTAAAAGCTTGTGGACAGATTTAATTTCATGAACAAGTCATTGTGGGGAACAGCTTATTTTCTCCCAGGATATATTTCATATGATAAGATGTATCCATTTCATCTCCGCCACTCTCCACTCCAACCCCAATTAATTACTCCAAGGCTGAAGGATCTGTCATTTACATCTCGAGTGAATGTAATCTAAAGAAGCCGAGCAATAATTTCATGGCTTGCCAATTTATTATTTTTTCCACTAGACTTCCCTTTTAATGCAACATGTTATTTAACGTTTCGAATTTCGTTCACATTCGCAGTTATCGTCTTTTGAATAGGAAGAGTAGCTCGGTCTTGTAAAGCCTGTTGCCATGTAAAACTGTGAAAATCCCTCGTTGCTACATCTGTATTCTATCCTACACTCTGTATTAGAGATGTAACGGTTCGATATATATACAGTTCGGTACGTACCTCGGTTTTTAAGTCACGGTTCGGTTCAGTTTTGCCACGGTAAAGGGGGAAAAAAAGCAAAATATAAAATTGCTTGTCGTTTTTCTATTAAGGCCGTTTTATAAATTTTATTATTAACATTTGTGAAAAATAACGGTTTACATTTTCCAAATGACTTTTTTATAAAATGCCTGCTTGGTTAAATAATATATAAAATATATTTTAGTAATATATTTTGAAATGTTTTATAAAAAATTATATATATTAAAATAAAATAGAATAAATCAAATGAATGAAATGCTCTTTTTATTAAACGATTATATTAATATAATCGTATATACTATATTAATCATATAAATATTATATAAAAAAGTATATAAATATTAATCATATTTATTATATGATTAAATTGCCTCAAATGAAATTGATAAAAAGAAGAAAGAATGTAAATCTATATTTGTTTGACGCGATTGTGGATAATACAGATGTGTATATTAGTGTGTGTGTGTGTGTGTGTGTTTTACATTTAATATTAGATTTTCTAAAGATATGTTCTACACAACTGTTCTATTTATTTCAGCATATTTTAAAATTTTCATTCATTCACACCCTCGATATGCGGAATTGTCAGGATTTTCTCCTTTTGAAGCAAATTCTTAAACCTGAACATGAAATGCTAAAGAATCCAAATCGCTAGACTTTCTTAAAAACGGAAGTGGCAGTGATTTTTACAACGAACTACAAATCATATTTCGGTGCACTACAAATCGCATTTCTGCTATGGCGTGAGCAGCCACAGTGACACTGCGCTAACTCTAGTTCCTTTTTTATACTTCTTGCATTGTTGTGTATGTTTTCAAGTATAAGAATAATAAAAAAAAGAACAGTGTAAAAAGGATTGTATTCTGTGGACCGTTACACCCCTAGTCTATAGTCTTTCCATCATGGATTAACTGGTCATTTCTCTTGTTCAGCTTCTCCAGTCTGATGTCAGCTCAAATTAAGACTACTGCGACTGACTCCAGGCAGGTCTTCCCTCTCTGGGCTGATCCTGAATGCAACTCCAATCGCTTCACATCACCCCGCAGGGTTCTTTTCCATGTGGCTTCAGTCGTTAGTTGCTAAAACACTAAACATTTCCAAAAACCGAACAACTTTCATGACAAGTCCAATTAAACCCGCTACGTACTGTACCGCCTTCCCCGTGAAGCTCGACTGTGTTACGCCTCAAGAGACAAGGCATCAAGTACTTCTCTGTACTGGCACTAATGCAATGGAATGAACTTTCCTTGGCGCCCCAAACGTTTTTTTCCATTTCGAGACTGAAAAACAACCTCTTTACTAGCCAACTGAGTTAAAGCAAGTTCAAGTGAACATACTCTAATATGCTAACATCGTTTTACCGTAATGGTTTTCTTAGACCTTGGTTTTTATTCCTGCTCGCGTTAGTATATGTGTTCCATGGAGACCGGAAAGCACTTCTGTAAAACTCAATAGATAATGACATCTGCCAAAGACCCTGCTGACTGCTTTAAGACTTCCGGATTATTCCAAAGTGCTTAACAATCCCTTTTTGGCTCCATCCCAACAAATGTAGGTACGCTTATCTTTGTCAATTTGAGACGGAGCCAAAAAAAAAAGCATTCTTTTTTTTTTTTATCTAGTAGTGTGAAAATCCTACAGCAGCCCCATCCCAAAGCAACAACCCTACCTAGTTGAAATCCCTTTAATTACTTGGAGCAGTGTTGGGACAAACTTTGTAGGTTTCTAGCAATGTATTTTTAAAAACGTAGCCAATTTGGGACAGAACCAAAATAGGGAACGGTGTCCTCTTTAGTACGCTGTGTTATCGAGACTAGCCCTTATATAAAGTACTTTATATATTGACATTTCCGCACTATCACTTCCAAAATAGGCGCTCCCAGCGTTCTTTCGGAATGTGTCCTGGAAGTCTTCTTTTGGAAGAGTGTCAAGCACCTCCTGCGAATTCCACCATATTTCAGCAACAGTGTCAAAATGAGGTCCAGTAGCAGGCAAAGCTGGTGAGGAGGGTGAGTGTGGAAGTGAGATCATGTGGATTTTTCTTCGACGATCATCATGCACGGGTTACTTAATGGTTTCGATATTTTCGGGGGTCGAGCTCGTTCCTGATCTCTCGTCGTCCTCCAGCGTTGTTCCTCCGCTCTTGAACTGAAAAAAAACCTCGAACGATTCGTTTCACCGTCGCCGTATGTCAAACATCTCCGTGGCAGATTTGCCTAGTTTCACACAGAATTTCACATTTGCTCTTTGTTCTAACTTGATGAAATCGCAGACGTGGTAACTCGCGTGATCAGGATAGCACCACTTACACGATTAGTCTCCAAACTGTTCCTGTTCAGACTCATCAATACAAGAGAACTTCTCCATGCTAACAAGAACATTTTACTTAGAGCAAGTGTACACGAACACGGTTCAAATAGGTTTGTTGCAATGAAGCTCTTTAGAATAAGTTTCTCCTGCCTGGTGGATTAGAGCATAGCACGAGAGCGTGCATTTAATCTGACAGCTAGCTCGTAACCCGCAGAGTTTATTTCGAGCACAGCCTTGTGCATTACCTTGCAAAATTTCAAACGAGTACGCCCCGACAGCCGGCGATCATGATGGGAGGCTGATGATGACAAACTAAAGCATATATCATTTCCACACCCTGCCATCCTCACCTCGTAACCCCGTCGTGTTTACTGTCGACCAGGAATACGATCGTTTTAGAAGACTCCAAAACTGAACTTTTTAAAGCCTTGAAAGTCCCAGGACAAGAATCAAACTTTGCCAAAGGAACATATGAGATGACGACACCCACTCACACACACAAAAACAACACTTTATATCGCCTATAAAAGACTACATTAAATTGTACCCACTGCGTTTTCCTCATACGATGCTTTTTTTTTTCTACAATTAATGATAGCCCACCTTTTCCCTCAGGCTTGCTTGAATTTTTGTCAAGGTCATGTGCACATTTTATTTTTCATTTCTTTCATATCCACAGTTGGAGTAGGAGGTTTCCTGTAGGGAATGACGAGAAGTCTTAAAGATTGGTGATTAGTGCGGCGCAGTTTTCTGTAATTCGTTAGCAATTAACCATTTTATAGTACGGAATTTAGCAAAACTGAGCAATTTAAACGATAGTATAAACTATACAGTATATATCAGGGGGTGTAATAACACAAAAATCACGTTTCGGTACGTACCTCAGTTTTTAAATCACGGTTCGGATCAATTTCGGTACGGTTAGTGGTGAAGAAATGCAAAAGAAATGCTTGTTGTTGATTTTTTTTTTTTACTATTATTAACATTTGTGAACTTCAAAAGTTTACATTTTGAAAACAGTTTGAAATAAAAATGCCTGCTCGGATGAAATAATTGGCGATGACCAGGAAGTGGCGACGATTTCGCACGTGCGCAAAACAAAATCCGAGGTTGACGGCGCACAAAAAAAAACGTGTTTCTGGTATGTAGTGTGTAGCCACAGTGACACTGCGCTAACTCTAGTTTCTCTAGTGTATGTTTTCAAGTATAATAATAATAATAATAAAAATGTAAAAAGGATTGTATTCGGTAGTTTTGTATGAATACGTGCACCGTTACACCCCTACTCTATAGTTTTTCATCGTGGATTTACTGGTCATTTCTCTTGTTCAGCTTCTTCAGTCTGTTGTCAGCTCAAATGTAGACTATTGCGAGTAATTCCCTCTCTGGGCCGATCCTGAATACAACTGCAATCTCTCCACATCACCCCATAGGGTTCTTTCCATGTGGCTCCAGTCGTTAGTTACTAAAAACAATGAGACTGTGCTCAAAGTGTGACGCTGAGAATAAGCAATTGTGGTCCGTCTCTTGTGTTTGTGAGAGAACTCAAATTTTATGTAAAAAAAAATTGCATTTGATACACATGTGCACTGAACTGAAAGCCCAATACTGAAATGGCTCGGTATTTTTACACTCCTAGCATACAATAGATAGATAGATAGATAGATAGATAGATAGATAGATAGATAGATAGATAGATAGATAGAT
>JAAIIK010000168.1:506668-524004 GCA_014706435.1 Silurus glanis
TGTGTGTGTGTGTGTGTGTGTGTGTGTGTGTGTGTGTGTGTGTGTGTGTGTGTGTGTGTGTGTGTGTGCGTTGGAGTAAGTAGATAGGGGTAAATGGTATCACAGCTACTGAATTAGTTTGGGTTAACCTGGATTCACCAATCCCACCTACACGAGTCAAAACTGGCCACTCCCTTCTACAATAGAGTACAATTAGCCACGCCCATATACCTGAGAGCAAAACTGGCCACTCCCACCCACATAAGAGTAAAAATTGTCCACTTGCACCTTCATAAAAGTAAAAACTGGCCACTCCCACCTACAATAGAGTAAAAATTGGCCACACCCACTTTCAAAGTGAAAAACTTTAATGAAGGCTTCTCTATAGAAATTTTGACCGCTCTGTCTGCTGGAAAGCTGCATAACCTTCAAACACTGCTGATGTTTTGAACACCACGTTCCTCTGTGCACAAAGCCAGCTCCATGAACAAATGCTTTACATCTCATCTCAAGGTCATTTCTGAACAAAACAGTAAAGAATGAATCAGACTTGGTCGGTTGATAACTCAAGGCTACTTTGGTTCTCTTGGAATCCTAGAACTGGTACAGAACCTTCAGCACAGTGCTTCTAAAGTCCTCAGTGTTAAAATGGTACCTGGTTGTTTGGGTTTTGCTGTTATTAAGAACAACACTAAATAATAATAAAACAAAAAGAAGGGGAAAAAAAAGCTAATTTCCTATTTCTCTTCAACGCCGCTGGGTTTTAAGCCAAACAGTGCATTGGGTAATTAGGAGGCCTCTGTGGTGCACCAGCCATGGGCCCAGCAGCAAACCCCTATCCTGACACACACACACACACACACACACACACACACACACACACACTCCTTCTGCTATTAATAAATAACTATTTAAAAAACTGCAAAGGAAAAACATCTGTCTTCATTTTAATTTGTAAACAAAAGAACCCCCAGGATAGTGTTTGCTTCTCCATCGATGCCATGATACTGATAATCCAGATGGTTGCTTGTGCATGCTGAAGATCTTATTCCACAATGTATGGTCAGATATATTGGTAAGACCTACATCATACGACTTACCTACCGCCATGCAACGTAGAGGCATTTGTTCTTGCCTTCACCTAGAAATGGAGTGTCACCGCAAAAACACAGTTCTCCTGTTCGATCACCTCGATCTCCTGATAAAACAGCGCTGTTCGGTTCGAAGTGGCCTCCTCCCAGGTAGGCTCGGCATTTCCGCGAAGAATCCGCGTTCGACTTATTGTTAATTCATAGGTTGTGCTTGTTCCGGATTTAGCTGCAGCTCATACAAAATGTAAACCCCTCTGGCACAACTATTAAGGGTTTAATGTAGAACACTTTTCGAGAAGCTGAGAACCTTTAATTATCCATTGAATCTGTGAGGAACCTGTAAAGAACCCATGAGAAAGAGGACATCTATAAAGTAGGGCAAATATATTCTTTGGTATTATGATCCTGACTTGATATATTTATGGCTTAGATTGCAAGTCCAGATTTTTTGGCTGTCCATGGTCCTGATTAGACTTTTTAATCATTTCTTGTGAAAGACAAAACAATCGCTGTCCATGGTAACTAATTAGAAGAAACGATAAGCTTCTTAGAACTGATTTTTCGTTTTTTTAATAAAATGGACACTGAATTTTACAAGAAAAAGAATAATTCTTTCACACCAATACAACTGATCGCCAAGTGATTGAAGTGTCTTTCTATCATTCTTTTCTCTCCTTTCCTTTCCTTTCTTCCCCATAAGCTCTCTTTAATCGACCAGATCCGTGTTTAGCCAGCGGCCAGACCTGCCCAGTCACTGGCTGATTGGGGTCGCGATTGGGGTCGTTCCTGCAGCCCGAAGTCGCTGAACACAGTCTATAGATGGGACTCCAGTGGTTTTGCGGAATAAAAGGCTGGGATGGGAGCGACATTCATCACAGAACAAAACGAGGATGCTGCTAGACTGAGGAGTTGAAACCACTGCTGCTTTGTGTTGCAAAACAAGAATGGGTCAGGATCGAAAAAAAAAGAGAGGAAAAAAAAAGCAGCTCTGATTGACAGCTCCATGTGAGAAGAATGAAAACATTTTTTTCCTCGCCAAGCTCTTTAGAAGTGTTTCAGAGAAATATAATTTTGCTGCACGAAACTTAAAAGTTTCCACTTCTTCTTTTGTAGCTTGGGAAGTTTTTTGTTTGTGCGCAAAAGATTAGCGTTTCAACTCTTAGACAGCTGGGCTTTCACAGTGTAAGAGCTGAAGTTGTTCTCGTGTGCGATCCATCTGGAAGAAAATTACCTCCATTGCCAATTACACAATGATCACGGGCAAGAAGCATCACTCCGAGTGCTCACATATTACAACCTTAAAGTTCAACACAAGTTGGTCGATTTCAGGCTACACAGTCAATGTGCAATTAAATATTGATTTTCTTTTCCAATTTAAACACCACTGAAATCTGAAATGAACCTAACTTTCCACTTTTAACCAACACCCTGACCCCCAACCCCACCAGATTTCTGGATTATTTAAAATCAATGTCTGCTTCTGATGCAAAATGCCACCATTGCAGAGCTGGAGGTTATTTAAGAAAACTGTCGAGAAAAATAATCGACATCAGGGCATTTTGATGAAGCGGAGTTACTGTTACCACACACTTGTTTATTCTGCTGTAACGCCACCTCCTGGTGTGTTTATTCCTCTAAAACACAGTGAAAACCTTTTTCAAGGTAGCGCTGAAGGTCTAGAACTACAAAACCCATCAGCCACTGCACAGCACACGATCATCTCCCATGACAGGACAAGTGCACCTGAACCACATCAGGATGTAATTAGCATTTCTATATAAATCCTATCCTGTGTCGCACCACCTGTCAAGCGTTTGATGTTCCATGTTAATGTTGCTTGTAGGCCGAAACTGGTTTCTTCTTAATAAAAGAAAAACTTCTGGTTACTTGGTACATTTCTGGCAGTTTCTTTAAAGTTCATTGTAAAATAAAATGTTGTTTAACTCTTACAAGGGTTTTGTACCTGGAGCCCTAAAAAGACAACAGGACTTCTTTTTGTGAAGCCAAGAACCCTTAATTATCCAGTGATTCTGCAAGGAACCTGTGAGGAACCCGTTTAGGAACTAGGGCAAATACTCTATATTCTTTGGTATTATGATCTTTTGTAGCAATATTCAGGGCCGAGATCGCAAGTACTAGTTTTCTGGAAGCCCATGATCCTGACTGGACTTTTTAACATTTTCTTCCATCGTTCTCGTTCCATCTCAAAAACCCAGCAGAACAAGGACACCTTAATTACATCAGGGGGTAATTACTGTAGCATTTCTGTATAAGCCCTGTCCTCTGTAGAAACACATCAAGTTTCGGTTGTTCCGACATTTCATTTCTTGGGGCTTGGTACACTTGGTACACACAGAGGTCTTCAGATCCTACAAGAGGTTTGTACCCGAAGCCCTAAGTTCTTTTTGAGAAGCTGAAAATCTTTTATTGTCCATTGAATCTGCGAGGAACCTGTTAATGAACAAGAGAGAACTTTTAAGCCAGGAATAGTTACATGGTCAAAGATTTTAAATCGTTAACCAGATCCAGAACATTCAAACTCTACCAAGGTCAACCTGCATCCAGGAAACCTTCAGTTCCATTTCTGACTGGAAAAAAGCTCCAGTCCCAAATAAAACCATAAATCAAATTTATCCAAAGCGACTTACATTTATGTGGTTAAGGGCCTTGATCAGGGGCCAGGAGTGGCTACTTGGTGTGACGCATAACTTACTATTATTAAATTCTGATAAGACAGAGATATTTCATCATTGGCCCAAAAACCAAAAGTCAAATGCTTCGACCACTAAGCTCAAACCTCCCCCTAATAACAGTCTACGAATATCACGTCTAAATGATCCTATCAACCAAATCCAGGTCCAGAACTTCCAAAAAGTTACGAAACCTAAATTTCCAAGCTAAGCATCTTTTTGATTTTGTATTTTCTGCTACTTTTAATGCAGGTTCAGGGACATGAGGCCAAGCCTCATTGTTATACGACTCGTGTCGTGATATATGTTGCATATAGATTTGATCGAAACCCCGGTGGTTTCATTGATGTTCCCGACAGAAGCCATCACAATCACCACAACAAAAGCGTAAGCAAGCAGCATCGACTGGCATCAGTAGGAGCAGCGTCCATCAATAAAACCATAGAGCCTTTTCAGAGCCACACACAGCATCTGAAGGACATCTTAGGAGACAAGTTCTCAATACATCTGACCTTATTAGAATTCTTGGCTCGAGCAGAACTCCCCGCTGAACTCTATTTCAGAGTGAATCCGACGACTGGAGCAACGAAACATTTGGACGTCGAAAGCGTGAATGTTTGACCCTGACCAAGGTCTTCTCAACAGATCTGCTTCTCAAGGCGTGTACTTTTGTATGCTAAGCATAAAGAAGCTATTGAATCGTTTGTGTTGCCATTTACATCTTAAACCTTCATACCCATGTGACCATGAATTCATCCTTCGATTTCAACGCCGATGCCGATTACGCTAATTAAAAACTTTTTTTTTTTTTACGATCTATATTCAGACAGGGCTTCAGTTCGTTCACAGATCCCATCCCAAACTGATCTCCAAACACACATTGATTCACCTTTTGATTCTTCTCACCCTCTTCCCTACAGCAGGGTAATCATTTCCCCAGTGTTTGAATTGAGGACTTAGGGGCGGGGTCCCAGACCTCCCATAAGCAATAGGGGGACCTCTTAATTAACTTGGGGGGGTCCCCTGGTTTTCTTCAAAACTAGGATACTAGATGCATTAGTAATTATCGTGCTGCCACAAAGCGATACTGTCCATTATTTGAACTATTTTCAAAAAATCTAAATGCTCCAGAGCGCCACATGCTGGAATCTAGTGTTTTAGAAAATGTCCACATCGTGTCAGAGGGTCTTACTTTGACCCTCACCCAAGAGCTTTGACACGATACAAACAATTTTCTTTTCTCCTTTGCTGGACAATATAAAAAAAGGAAAACCAGCAATATTTTTGCAAAATATCAGCCGTTTCAGGAGAAGATCACTGAAGTTCTCCACCTTTAAGGCAATTTAGGAGACCAATGTGACCAGTCTTTTTTGCTTGTATCATAACCGCCACTCTTCTGGGCAGATGTTCCACTCGATTTTGGATGTAGGAGAGGTGAGGAGGCCTGGAATGACTTTCCGATTCCAACTCGTACTGAACGTAGGCTCGAAGACACATTAGTGAAAAGTCAGAGGTTTTATTTCCTCAAATACGAATCGAATTGTGCACCTCATTAAAATGCGTTAACCATCAACACAACAACCTCTTCAACATGCCAGAATGAACCAATGATCAATCATGTCATTACGCTACCATGTCAGAACCATTAGTATTCAATGGACAAATAAAAGTCTATAATCTGAGATAAAGTAAAGCGAAAGATTCCGAGCTGACGAGGATTTAATGCAGCTCTCAGTCTCGGAGAAATATTTGTATTCAATTTGTACAAAAAGCCAGTTCTCACATCATTTTTTTTTTTTTAATTGAGCTCTTTTTGGACTGACACTAAAAAGTTGCTCCCAGGCAGCAGATGAGTGTATGGGCGTGTTAATGACCTCTTCAACAAAGGTGCAGAATGTAATCAAGAATTAAAATATAGTCGAGTAAAAAGTGCATCTATTAAATCATAAATGTAGCTGAGTAGAGAGTAAAAGTCGCTGATTGTTGCTTTGCTGCTTTGATTAAGTACAGTATTGAAGTACATTTACTCAAATACTTGCATACGGCCGATTTGATATTTTAGAAAGATGCAAACGTATACATGTAATGTAATATTATATATTTAAATCATAAAAAATGTAAATGCTGACTGCTCTAAAGCCTGAAAGATTTCATGAGGCAAAATTTCGAGTGAACGAAATTCTTTCAACTTCTACGCCGACTTACATAAGTTTCCACCCCGTTAATGTTTTATTAACATTTTATAGCATTACATAAGAAGGAGAAAGAAAATCCATATATAGTTTAAAAAAAAGACACTTGATCGTGTCCGTTCTTCCCCATAGCTGTGAAAACCACCATTAGTTCTGGTGACCACCAGATGTCACACGGAATTCTCACGACTTCTTCTCTGACTAACCCCTACTTTAAGCACTCACTCATTCCTGGTGGACGACCTCCTCTAGGCAGAGTCATGTTTTGCTAAATCAGTTTAAGTCTGTGATATTTGGGAAATGTTGATCTTGTTCCGAATTGAGACCATGGTGGTATCAATGAGAAGGTTTTGGGTTATTATTCAGAAGGTCAGAAGGTATGCACTATTGGTCCCAGATGTGATTCTTCTCCAAAACTGTTAGCACACTTGGACGCTGCATGAAATTTTTCCCTTTGCTTGAACTCCAAATCTGTTCCTGCATGACGATGCGCCTGTCCACAAAGCCGGCTCCATGAAGATACGATTGTCAAGGGCTTGAATTAAGAAAGAAAGCCCTAATGAAGCTTTGCATGAATGTGAAGGCTGTCTGCACCGCAGGCCTCCGCTCCTTATTTTAAAGGCAAATGGAAACCAAATTTTGGAATGTAATGTTCAAAAAGGAGTACATACCAATCTAATGGCCAGATGCTGGACCTTTTTGTCCATATAGTGTAGTTCATCTAATAGAAAATAAATCAATAAAACACGGAAAACGCAACTGCGGCCAAATGGATTTGGTGCGCAATTAAGAAAAATCCATCTCAAAAATTAAAGTCTCGCATCCTTTCAAGGTCGGTAATGATCGTTTCTCACCCGGTGCTTATTTCAGACAGGAATGGCTGCATTGGCGCCATTCCACCGAGACGAGACCACGATGAATCACTCGGAACCTTCAGAGACTCTTTAGAGAGAAAGAGAAATAAATAAATAAAAAAATCCGGCTTGGTCTCTGGAGGTGTTTTTGGGATATGTTCTCCCGTTTCACCCACTCTTGCCATGTTGGCATTTTATTGAGCGATTTTTTTCGTTTTCACATGAGCTCTTTTGAATCCGTGCCACTTTAAGCCTTGGAGATCTTTCTAGGCTTCCGAGTGACAGAAGCGCTCCAATTATCTTGGACTTTATCGAAAGAGAAACAGCAGGAAAAGCAACACGGGTTTCACCGAGGATCCGAGGAACTGGAAGCACTTGTTCAGAAAGTTCGATCCTGTTCAATCCATCCGTCATGTCAGAGTTGAAACTGTACAACATTACATTCGTACATTTCTGATGCACTTTATGAGACTAAATTTCTTTTAAAAATGTTACAGCCATTATGGAGAAAATGAATCTCCCACAGCTACACATTAGAAGAAATGGAGAACATTCTCATATTCGAACCAATAATTTTAAATAATTAAGTAGTTCCCTCTCAACTTTAGTGTTCCATCATTCTTGGACACCATCATCTTTTCGCCTGAAAGCACTCGGGAGGTAAATAAAATGGCAGATTTCTCGCTTCTCGACGTTTTTTGTGCTTGCTCAGAAAACTATAGTGGGTTTGCGGCAGTGGATTTGGTCGAATTAAGATCTTATAAAGCGACACTAAATAGCCCACGATCCTGGAACAGTCAGAGATATACATATACTATTTAGCAAAATGGACTACTAGTAGTTCTGATTTTATATGATACGATACATTCGATGCATATGAAGCGGCTGCGATGTGATTACTTAAGTGCCTTCTGACTTCTAACAAATTTCTATTTCCAGACGTTCTTTTCCTGGTGTGTCTGCAGGAAGATGCAGCTCTACCTCTGCCATGTTATTCTAGGTGACGCTCAGGAAACACCTCGGTGTCCGTAGTGTCGCGATACGTCATATTCGCGTAGCAGCGGCGGTCGAGAAACGTGGGGAAATCAAACGTCTTAGTTAATTATTAGCGACTGGAGATTGACGATTTCTAAATTGGTTTATAACTAAAAACATGTTGTTGTTGTTGTTGTTGTTGTTGTTGTTGTTGTTGTTATTATTATTATTCAGTGGTGGACATTAAGGAAGTGAATGTAATTACTTCCTGTACTTAAGTAGCTTTTTTTTGCGTATCTGTACTTTACTGAAGTGTTTCCATTCGCGGAGACTTTTACTGTAACTTGACTACATTTCAGAGTCAAAAATTTGACTTTTTCCTACATTTCGCAAAAATCAGTCGTTCCTTCTTATTTACGAGGATAAAAACGTAACCGGTGAAACACGCAGCGAGCCAATCAGGGTCGAGCGCACGCTCTGTTTTACACGTGTTCCGATCGGCGCTTGGCGAATCTACTGATCGGCAACTCGAACTCGCCACAGCACACGCGGTTTTCTTTGCACGATTATTTTTTGAGTAGTCGAAAAGAAGGTTTTGTGCTCATGATAATTGTAAAAAAAATATGACTCAGTGTTCCCATTAATATCATTGTATTAATAGATCAGTGTGCTGAGAGTCACATTCGAGTCTTTTCACCTAAACTGAGTTGATTAAGTAAAGAGACTTGTGATAAAAATGATCATTCAAGGGAAATACTTTTGTACTGTTACTGGAGTCATATTTTACTGAGTATCTTTTACTTGTTACTAAACTACATGCTTTGTTTGCTTCGCCCACTGCTGCTGCTGTTATTATTATGATTTGGACCGATTTAGAACTTGCTATCAGATCTTGATAAATAGGACAGTAAAAGTCATGATCGTAAACGTTTGCACCGCACCATATTGTCCTTTAAATGTCACGTCCGGGGCGTTGACCCGTTCAGGAGACATTCTATTCAGAAAAAGGATGCTTTGCATCTTAGTACGCGTCTTGATAGAGCACTTTGGAATCTACGACCTCTGCATCTCGCCCTCTGTGAATTCAACACGCACTTCCTCAAAGGACCCTTCAGACCGTTTCAATTTATGGGCCATAAACCTCACCAGGTTCAGCCTGAGGTGTAAATAGCCCTCGCTGATGATCCGGTATGTACCGAAGGAGTCTCTGAGATTAAAGTAGTGGGTGGGGCACAGACCGGGCCAAATTACCCATCATCAATAAATAGCACATTTGATTGTTCGGGTGCGGCGGAGCTTTAATGATTTGCTTCACGGTCGCTCGCATGGACGACAGCACTGCACTTGGCCTCACCGGTAAACGACCTGAACGGGGACATTTGTTTTTTTCGGTCATCGTCTAATCAGTGCCAAGCTTCATTATGACATCCGTAAGCAAGAGGTGGTGCTGAAAAAAAGGACAATGACGGAAAACAAACCGATGACCTTTTGTGTATTTCGAATCCCGGAGGAAATGGAGCGATATTTTCCTTAACCGATACAAAAAAAAATGTCAATGGTCAATTAGGCAGAAAGTAGAAACCTGATCCTTTTGTGTGTTGACTTTGCAAAGACGTTATTGTAGAGGGGAGCGAATTGAGATGCGGTGCACGTTGCTCGCCGTACACCCAGCCATGTGCGGTCCAACAAGCACTCTGCACCTCGGTGTAAAAGCTCGTTGCTTACAAAAACGTCCTCATTGTATTTTTTTTTTTCCATCATCGTGAATTTTATTTATTCACGATAAATTGGTTAATTTGTAAGAAATAAAATGCTAGAAATATCAGTGAATAGTCTAAAGAGCTTATTACATAAAATACTCGAACAAATGTTGTTAAAACAACCTGAGCATAAGATTAGTCTTTTATGGAACATCTCGTTCAACATTTAATCTTCATTTCCTCCTATAATAAGCTCCACTTTTTCCAGAAAGATGTTCCACTAGATTAAGTGGAGATTTTGTTCAGCCATTACGAGTGCAGTCAGCATTCAAATTCATGGTTCAATAGAGTTGGAGCTCTATAGCAGGAGATCTTCCACATTTTCCATCCAATGTAAAACACATATGGTTGGAAAAGTCAGGTGTCCAAATACTTTTGCTCTATAATGAAGCTAAGGCTAGCATATTTGTTTAAATCGCAATAAAGTCGTTGATTGTGCACTTTTAATGCTCCTAGTGTTTATGTTGGAAAAATGACCGTTTTGTAAATATAACTTGGACTTAACCCTTAATGATGATGATAATAATAATAATAATAATAATAATAATAATAATAATAATAATAAAAATCTAAAATAAACACTGCTATGAGACGTTTATTCGATGCTATGAAAACATCGATTGATATTTTGCCCAAAAATGAGTTTGAAACGAAAACTCCTTGTTGAATGAAGGTTTCCGTATCATTCTGAAAAGATGCTAATAACTAGAGTGAACGGTGCGTTATTTTTGTTCGCCGCGAGTTCGGAACGCCGAGACCCCGGTACACAAAAGCGTTTGCTCCCAAGACACCTGACATTTCTCTCTGCTATTATAAATACGCTGTTTTAAATTGCAATGAACAGGAACGTTGACCTATAAGCTCTGATCGCTCGGTTCGGGAACCAAAATGTCACTCAGCTCTCGAATGATTTACTTCTGAATCTGCTCGCAGAAAAAAAAAAAAAATAAATAAATCATGATTACAGATATGCATTTATAACGGTGTAATATTATTCTGAACAAGACAAGTTTGATCCACAGGAAGTTCTCTGGGAAATTAATTCGAATCCATTTGGATATTAATAGAGACTTTATGAGATGTTCTGTGATTCTGATACATGATTAGTCGAAAAGGGTGCGATTCATTTCTGCCACAAATAGCAGGTTTATAGTATAGTTTAAAAGGATCCAATTGGTGAGGTTAAGTGTCAAAACAGTAGTTTACACGTCTTTACACGATTTCAATGTTAATTTTGCCAATGCGATGCAGTGTAAAGGGAATAAAACACACCAAGACATGCTGTTAGAGCAAGATAATAAATATTTGGGTTTTTGGAGTAACTCTGTTTAGATTTATGTTTATTTTTCTGTAGCTGTGCATCGTTGAATCTTTTTCTTTTTAAATTTTGAACTGAAAAATAACCCAAATCCCTCCATGAACACGTGACTGGGCTCCTGTCTGGCTCGTATTTAAAATACGTAATATGCAATAAAACTCGAAGCAAAACCACACAAGAATTGGACACTAAATGGATAAAGTTCTGCAGAGTCTAAATAGGACCTTTTTTTGTCTAACAGAAGAACTTGTGTAAGATGTAGAACAGGAGAGAAGAAGTTGCAAAGACTGCCTCAACCCCACAGTCGAACAAGGAGATAGAATCTTAATGGTTTGGAGATGTTTTGGAGCAGGGAAGCTTGGAGACTTATTCCAGAAAAGTCAAATGAACCAACATGGCAACCATTCCATACTTCACCTTTACACCATGCGATTGCATTGGGACTGTGGCTCATTGAAACATACTTCACCGTACAACAAGCAAACAGTCGTCTGGAGTGATTTATCATGGAATTACCTGTCCAGTCACCGCACCTAAATCCTACTGAACTGCTCCGAGATGAACTGGATCATAAAGAAATCTCCAACTGGTGAAGAACATCTTTGGCGAGATGTTCTTCATCGAAAAAAAATTAAAAACATTCAAAATAGGCACGTTAAAGTATTTCAGCCAAATATCTGAAGAAAGGAACTGTCCAGGTGCTGAAAGTGTGTAAAGCTGTTCTTCAAGCTAAAGAAAGATTTTTTTTAATGAAAATAAACCGGAACATCTGGATATTTCTAGATTTGTTTGCTGCAGGATGTTTCTGTATAGTACGCTCGCGCTAGCTCATCCCAAGCACGTGGGTTTAAAGCGGCGACCTGCTAGCAGAAGGTGGAAGTGTGTGTTCGCTCATCTCTGTGCGAGCGTTGGGGGTCATGCCGCCTTCGCTTGCTCGCTCTCATTCTTTTTTTACATTAACCTCCGACCCTCAGCGAAGATTCATTTTCGTACAGAATGACCTTAATCCTCCGGCGAGCGCTGCATCGCGCGTGGCACTCCGACCTTCCAAACTTAGCGCGGAGTGTTTGTTTTGATTCGCTCCTTCTAATATTACGTGTGCATAAAAAGCAATTACCGTTGCTAAGATGCGACGTCAGACCGCACCGTGAGCTTTAAATCAAACTTCGGAGAGCTCATTTCTCAAGCAAAAAAAAAAAAAAAAAGGAGGCGTTTCTGCCGCTACCCGACCCCTTGACCTTGCGTCTGTGTCCGAGATGATTTCTCAGCAAATTAATTGCTTTTGCCTTCCGTTTCATTTTCTTTTAATAACCTTCATGTCTGCTATCTCTGGCGAGCTAACAAACGGTCGTTTGCTATTCGGTCTCGGTCTGATAAACGTCACCGTGCTCGCTTTCTCTCTCGGAACAATTATGCTGACCAGGCTTTTCTTCACACCCAGTGCTAATCCTCCGCCCGCTTAATCGGCCGTAATGCAGAGCAGAATGGAGGTTGCGGCTAGCTGTGATTAGGGAGGCGGGATCGCGTCGAAAACGCTTTACCCGAATGGCATGAACTGCTTTAAGGCTTTTAATAAAAAAAAATTGGCGTCAATGTGGTGGGCGTGTTTTTCCGATAAGCCACTTTCCTTCTGCCTGTTACTCACTAGGGTTTGGAAGCTTTTGTAAAGACGAGATGAGGCACGAGGACCAGACAAAACAAAAAAAATCTGATTGTAGTGGAGGTTTCATGACGTTTTATTTATTTAAATAGAGAAAATAACAGAAAAAAAACTCTCTCACAACCAGCCATTTCCACTCGCCCTGCAGAAAAGTGTTTGTAATAATACAGAAGTATGCCATATGAAAAACTAAAATGTGTGGGTAGATGGGTGAGGAAAATCAGACCAATTTTTATTGCTGAAAATGCAGTGGAACAGGAAAAATAAAATATATAAATAAAATAGAAATAAAATAATAGTAAAGTATCGTATTTGAAAAAAAAAATGAAAAAAGATTAATATAATAAAATAAATATGTATTTTATTAATTGGAGTGTATCTATAAAAACAATGATAATAGAAAATGTACAGAATTAAATAAGAAATAATACGAAAGAATTTAATAAAATAAATATTTGATTGAAATGAACATAAAAATAGATATTCCTTCTATTGACTTGCGTGTATTATTTTAACAAAAGTGTATTAGGTTAAAAAAAAATAGACATATTAATAATAATATCTTTAACATTTTTAACATTTATACAAATGTTAAAAAATTACATATTAATGATACTAATAATAATAATACAAATTATCAATATAATAAAATAAGAATGTTTAATAATGAGAATAAAAAAAAAAAAAAAAAATATTTATTCTATTAATTTAAGTGTATTCGCCTGATAAAAAACACATTAATATAAAAATAAGAATATATGACAATAAAGATATAAAATGCATTTGATTAATTTAAAAAAATGTAATTATACTAATATTAATTCACAAAAATCTCTCATGAACCCTTTTATTAATAAAGAGGTCACGAACGTTTTTTTTTTTTAAATCTCCAATCAAAAAATAGACGTCAATCTATCTCACTTGCGTCTCGCCGACGTCTCCATCGTCCCGGTGTGCCACTGTGTGCCACATGGTGTGCCACTGAAACGTCCTGTACAGCAGCGTATAAAGTACTGAAATGATCTAAAATGACTTATTTGCTCTCAAAAGCTTTGTTTTTTTCTCTCTGCATCACCATCAGCTAATCATGTTAACGTATGATGCTTGCGAAACCCCGAGTCAGTCGTGTGTGTTATCCTTCTGTCCCAATAAAACTCGATTGAGTTAGATCAGAGCCCTTCCTCTGTGGAGTCTCTGAGGAGACCGAACATAATTTCATTTGTGTTTGGATGTGTTGTGTTCTTACACACACACGTGCTAGGAATATTAAGCTAGCGCTCAGTGGTTCAGAATCATTAAGCTACATTGCTGGTTTTCTGTTCCATAAACATTAGCACCACACACACACACACACACACACACACACACACACACACACCTCAATATGTGTCCATTACATTTGTGTGTATTTAGTCAGTGAATTTAATGTGAGCAGTATGTTCCACGCATGAATGTCTCGGCCAATCATGGCTCTGGATTGAGGAATAACCCCGGGAGAGAGACGTGATTGGTCGAGGCAGTGGAGCTACAAGGACAAGTCTGATGGAGCCTCTGACCATCATTGATGACACGGAGAGAGAGAACGACTGATCAAAATGAATCACAGCACAGAGTTCATCATCATCAGAGAGAGAGAGAGAGAGGGTGGGATGATGGAGAGATTAAGTGTGTAGGAGAGTGACAGAAAGACAAAGTGAACGAGAGACAAATAGGAGAACGAGTGATAGAGATATATAGTGTGGGAGTAAGAAAGCATGAGAGAAGGACAAAATGAGAAAACAATGAGAGAAAAGGATGTGTGTGAGAGAGAGAGAGAAAGATAGTTTGACAGAATGAGCAAGCGAGCAAGACTGAGACAAAGTGCATGTGAGAAAGGGAAACACTGTGAAAGTCAGAGTGCATTAGAGAGAGGAAGAGATAAAGAGAGAGAGGAAGAGAGAGGGAATGAGAAAAAGAGATTGAAACAAAGAGACGTGAGAGAGAAGTGCGTGAGTGAAAAAGAGAGAGGTTGAGACAGAGAGAGAAATGTGCATCAGGCAGAGAGAGAGAGAGAGAGAGAGAGAGAGAGAGAGAGAAGAACAAAGGAGTGAGAGGAAAGAGAATGAGACAGAGAAAGAGAATGGATGAGTGAGAGAAAGGGAGATTGAAAGAGAGAGAGAGGAAAGAGTGGGAGAAGGTGGGAGTGAGAAAAAACGAGAGCTTGGTAGAGAAAGGAGGAGTGCGAGAGAGAGGACAGCAAGAAAGTGAGAGAAAAAGAAGGGAGGTGTGAGAAAGAGAAAGAAGGAGAAATATAACAAGGTCCAGGTCCAGACTGCAGATTAAGAGGAAAAAAGCGGAAAAGAACCCGAGCGTGTGCAGATGAGTGCAGCTTACGATCCTGTCAAAGCTCTTCTGCTGAATAAATGATCTCATGTCTCTTCAGATCCACACACACACACACACACACACACACACACACACACACACACACCCACCCTAATGCTTGCATTCGGATCAGCACTGGGACCTGAATCATGATCCGCATTACCATAAGAAAGTCGCAGTAATACAGGCAATTGATCCAAACGTGACATTTCAATTACAGTAAGTCAGCAGGGTACACACACACACACACACACACACACACACACACACAAAGCCACAAGCCGAAACAACACAAGCAGCCAAATGGTCATTTGTCTGAGAGTCTACCACACACACACACACACACACACACACACACACACACACACACACACTAAACACTAGTGCTCATATGTACGTCGCTCTTCATCCAAGTATCATCTCCCAAATGCTGTAAATGTACACGTTTCCAAAAAAACCCACACGTGTACACACCCTACGCGTCCTTCAGAACGAGTCGTTACCATAGTTACCATAGTAACCACTCGTTTACACTAAACGTTCGTAGACACGTAAGATGGGTGTGTGCTTCTATTTGAACAGTCTAGTCCCTATTTGCTGTTGTAAGCAGCTCCACTATTCTGGGAAGATGTTCCACTGGATATTGTGGAGATTCTGTGAGACGTCCTTCAACCACCCAGCCATGAGGCGGTAAAAGTTGGGTGTCCCAATACTTTTGGCCAAAATAGTGTATACGTGTGCGCGCACACACTCACAAACACGCGCACACGCGCTCCAGTCAATTAGTGCTCGGAACACCGGGGTCGAGGGGTTGCGGTATCACGCAGCTCCAGATCGCTTTTCTTCGCCCTCAGTGATATTTGAGACGAATCCACTACTGAGTGCTTCGACGCAGTCAGAGGTGTTCTCACCCCTACTCCTCCTCCCAAAAACCCTGCACGACCTTTTTTTTTTTCTTCTTCTAGCGAGCAGTTTGAAGGAAACGAATTCTACGTAGATGCTTCGTGGAAGGCCATCAGGGCCAGAAAGGTGTTTTCAGCTGGTCGATCAGAATCGGATATTTTTCTTCTATATCTTTTCCATAAATATGTATGAAATTATTCCTAATAGTCTTTTCTCTTCATTCTCCTGCTAGTGTATGTTTATGTCGGAGTTTCTATCCGATCAGATTTCCGGCGTCACGTCACGTGTCGGCGGGGACAAACCACACAGACGTTACTATTTGAACCAATCAGATTTCGAGTTGGTGACACAGGGGACGTCATGCGTCCAATAACGTCAGCATTTTCATGTCCGTTGATTAAAGTGCTGTTTTTATTCTTTCCGAAATTGATTTGGGTGCAGATAAACATTTAAAAGACGGACTTTTCTAGAAAAAGAAAGATTGCCAGTTAAACAGTTATTAAACTTTTCCATGAACTGTTTATATTTTCCGTAGAATTTGCAGAAAAACACAAAATCTTCCTAATGCACCAAAACAATGCACTAAAAGGAGGTGGTGGAGGTGAATATCGATGCTTCTGCTGGAGATGATGTATGTGGAGGTGCAGTCGTGGCTCCAGTGAAAGGAGACGTGTTAAATTGTGTTCATTGGGTTTCTCGCTTTAGTGATGATGTTCATTCTGACTGTATGAGATCCTGTGTGTGATGCAGCGCTCTGATCCGCAGACGTGGCGTCTTATTGATGGGATTAAAAGGTGGACACCACTGAAGGCCTGGCGGAGGAAATGCACGGACCACTGTTAAGTAAATGTAACAATAAATGGATAAAAACCTACAGTTATATGCATGTAACTGTAATCGCGAGGAGGAATTGAACACATCACAACTTGCATGCGGTTTATTCTTTTTCTATAAAAGCTCTTCCGTGTGTGTGTGTGTGTGTGTATGTGTGTGTGTGTGTGTGTGTGTGTGCGTGCGTAAAAGAGAGAGATAGAGAGAGAGAAATGTGAGAGAGAGAGAGAGAGAGAGAGAGAGAGAGAGAGAGAGAGAGAGAGAGAGAAAATCCTATAAGGTAAAGGAGTCAAGTGGAAAAGAAATATCAGGTACACTATGTAAAACAAACTCGGAAGCAAACGAAGTACACATTACGTGAAAAACTAGACGTCTAGACACGACATCGTGTCTATTTCATAGACGAATCCTGCGACTCATCACGTCTGCAGTTCTCACGGATTTCTCTCATGATGCTCGTGGATTGTGGAGAAATGGTAAAGCTGCTATGATGAAACTGTGGCATAATGCGAACACACACACACACACACACACACTCACACACACACACACACACACTCACACACACACACACACACACTCACACATTGTTAGGCATGCATGGATGCACACACCTACCCAGATATCCGTTCTTCAGAGTGCTTTCCTGAGAGTATGTCAGATTTTTTGGAGAAGATCAAAACACACACACACACACACACACACACACACACACACAC
>JAAIIK010000168.1:536172-561628 GCA_014706435.1 Silurus glanis
GTGAAACTGATTTCAGGTTGTGAGTGGATCAGATTTCAGGCTGTGTTTGGATCGATTTCATGTTGTGAGTGGGTCTGATTTCAGGATGTTTTAGGGTCTGGCTTTAATGAGAGTGTAGATCTGATCTCAATCGTCTTTGGATCTGGATTCTGATGTCTCTTTGATATAAATGTTCGGTATAAGTTTGACTTCTGAAAGCTGAGCGACTGATTTTCTTTAAGTTTTCCAGAACTTTATTCATGGGATGATTTCAGGGATTAAAATCCAAAAAACGTGTCTTTTTTTTTAATCAATCTCTTCCGAAATCCAGAGCTCTGTCTTTTATTGCACTTAATTTCCTTCTTTTCTCACTCTCTCTCTCTTTATCCCTCTCTCCTCCTCTGCCCTTTCTTTCACCTCCCCTTTTTTCTCGATTTCTTCCCCTCCTTGCTCTGTCATTCATTTCGAGCTGTCTAATAGCATTATGCTTCTCCCGCTTTTCAGTAAATCAGATTTGGGCCTGGCGGCGCTCATCTCCGCACTCCTGCTTCTCACAGCCGCATATGAGACATGGCGCAAGACTTATTGGGATTGATCTGATCCAATCCATGGCCACATTCAATCAGACGCCCCAGGCTGTGCATTTCCGTCCCCTCCTCCCTTTCGGCTGTCCGTGTCCCAGACTTCTGACCTAGTTGTGCAGAAAACAGCTCAATTCCATTCCAGGCACCGATTCATATTGGGGACAATCAGTAGCGCTGACAACTAGGGGTGAAAAACACACACCGGGCGCCAACTTTACCAAACAATAAGAGAAATTCGCTAAGAACTTTAAACGAGTCTGAGATTAATGGTGCTGCTGGAATAATAAAACATCACATATATGCTTTGGGCAAAAGAATACAGACAGCCAACTATCAAAATCCATCATATGTGCTTGTTGAAGCTCCCGTTCCAGATTTACACTACCAATAACCTCTTTACGCCATTTTGGCAGATGCTAGGTGTGTAACGGTACACGTATTCAAACGGAACTTTGTCGGTACCAGGCTTTGCAGTCCTTTTTACATGCGGAACATATTACGTTTGTTTAGTCTCTGCTTTGGAATTTAAGTATTGTTTATTTTTTATTATTAAACTTGAAAACATACACAACAATGCCAGTGGTATAAAAAAAAAGGAACTAGAGTTAGCGCAGTGTCACTGTGGCTACTCACTCCTTACTGGAAATACAATTTGTAGTGCGCTGCTTTGAGCGCCCTCTTCTGTTTTCAGGACAGTCTAGCGATACGGATTCTTTATCATTTTATGTCCAGCTACTGGAATTTCTCTTAAAAGAAGAAAATCCTGACAATTCCGCATATCCAGGGAGGGAAAGAAAGAAGGATAGAAGGAAGGAAGACATTTGTTACATTAGGCTGAAATAAGTAGAACAATTACGTAGAACATATCTAGAAAATTCAATATTAAATGTAAAACGACTAAGAAGAAAAAAAAAAATACCGAAATTTAACCAAACCTTGACTTATTTTGTGTCCCATTCACCCCTAGCAGTCACTTTTTTCCATTTATCTCATTCATACAGCTGAGCAGCTATGGGGTTAAGGGCCTTGCTCAGGGGCCCAATTTGGTGTGGCTGAGATTTAAACTGATGATGTTTGGTCCAAACTCGTAACCACTTATCCATCTCCAGCTGCCTTCTGGGAAGGACTGGGACATTCATTCCCAAAGGGGTTGAGGAGGTCAGTGTACTGTACGCGAGTTCTTTCACTCATCCTTTGTTTGAGTTTCTTCCCACCAGTTCCAGTGACATCCAGCTTCATCATACCAAGCCCTTTTATACAACTGTGTGCTTCCAAATCTGGGGAAGAGCCTCATATGGATGTGATGGACAGAGGCGCCCCTTGATACCCCGGAATACAAGCAATGCACCACATTTTGTTCATTACACCTATACACCATCAAGTCAACAGCTTCCCCACTGCTTCATTCTGCCTTTAGGGCAAAATAATCTTCTCCATACTGCAAAGCCTTGTTAGACTGGGACAGGGAGGGCTCTGAACAGGAGGATCCGGATTACTCCGGATGACAGCAGTGATAAATAAAAGCATGATGGATTAGTGGTTTGAGGCTGAGATCAGACTCCTACACTGACTTCACTGGGACGTTAAATCCTCCCAGCAATAAGCTTCAGCACCACCAGAGAAAGCAAGAAAACATTCCCTTCCCCCTAAACATCATTGTCCCGTCCAGAAAATGTCCCAACATAAACAGTGCTGGTAAAGGAAATACAGCTTGCACTTTGGACTTAGATCTGAAAATCTGACATTAGAGATGTTTACCCTGTATGGTTTCTCAGTAACATGATAGCTATGGAAGAGACCCTAGTGAGTAGATACCAGGAAATTGAACAAATATAAAGTGAATAAACATTATAAAACCAGTATTTGTACAAATCCCTGTATAAAAGGTTACTATAGTACCAGAAGATGCATTCAAATTATTCATATTGCATTGAATTTGACCTTTTAAGTTACTCCACTTTTTACTCCCCTAAATTTTGGAGAGTGCTTGTGGAAATTGTGCTCATTCAGCCACTGGTGTGCTACTAAAACCAGGTACTGATGTAGGTCAGAAGGTGAGGAGTCCTGGGGTGCAGTCAGCATTCACATTCATCCTAATGGTGTTCAATAGGGTTGTAGACCTGTAGCAGGACATCTTCCACATCACCCATGCAAAGCATATCTTCATGGAGCTGGGTTTGTGCACAAGGGCATCGCCATGCTGGAACAGGTTTGGGTCCCGTAGTTAAAATGAATGGATGATTTCATGCAGCATCCAAAGACGTCCAGTACAAATGCGTGCCTTCAACTTTGATTAACAGTTTGGGGGAAAACCACATATAGCTGGTTCCGATACTTCAGCACCAACAGGATTGTAGCGTAATCCAATTCATTTGCGGACGGAATTGCGTAATTGTTACCAGCTTCCGGACAGCATGTTAGAGAATAACTGGCAAGACTTCATAAAGTTCATCTGCTGAAGGTGGGTATTTATTCATTTTGGAAAATGAGCACTTAATGAGGAACAGGTGGATGCACTGATGATGATGATGATGATGATGATGATATTGGGAAGCCAGTGAGCTGGAGGCTCAGTTTAGGGGGTGGGAAGAGAATGGGATACAAATGGGATATGGTTCTACAATGAGCTACGGGTTTAAACCTAGCTGTCGGTGATGACTTCTGGACAGGGAAACGAGGGTGATAAAACTCCCGGCATTTATTATCAAAAGCTGTTAATAAAAGACAGATGGAAAAATCACACCTCTGGTTCTATTCAGTTGATTTTGAATTGTCACCTAGATGAACGGCATTCTCAGTGATAAAGTGGCATGAAATCCCCCCCCCCCCCCCCAACAAACAAGCTGTTTTTGTATGAAAAGCTAATGCAAGTAAATGCTTTTGAAAGTCTAATTCGCGCCACAGAAAGACTTCTTCCATGAGCGAGGCAATCAAACGGGCAAATAATTGAACCCTTGAATCTGTTTGAAGGTTAGGTCTAAATTGTTGTTTTTACCGAGTTTCGGTAACGACGTTAGCGCAGGCGCCCGGAATGTCCTGGGCTTCTCTCCAATGTAAACAGAGATTAATTTCCGCCGTGAGCATATAAACAACACAGCTCTCCAAAAAAGATAAGCAAACAAGTAAAGAAATAAATACTGTCACAATGAATAATGCCAGAAGCTTTCCTCGCTTCATCCTATCTCGCTCTTGCTATCTCTATTTCTCTATCTTCCTCTGTGAATCTATTGCAAATTCTCTCACTCTCTATTTCTCTCTTCTTCCTCTCCTTCCTTTCTATATGCTTGGATGAGGCGAAAGCTTTCATCAACATTTCCCATAATGCCCTTGCCTGAACAGGGCATTAAGCCCATTGGCGATAGTACAGTTTCAACCCGAGTCTATAAAGTATTACGAGTCTATAAAGACGAGATTAATCGTCTGTTTGTCGTATTGATTACACAAGAAGCCTACATATGACGTTTACCCCTGCAGCATCAAATAACACCCCCACCACCACCACCACCACCAGCACCCCCAGCAACAACAGCAAAAAAATCAGGAAAAGATCTGCTTGCGACAGATCAGTAAAAATGCTGTGTTGGGAACAAAGTCTGGAGGTAATCGCAAAGATGACGGGTCATTAACTTCCAGATAATCATGGCATCAGGAGGAGAATCGCATCACACCATAATCATCTAATTCTGCTGCATTCTCTACTGAATAAAGCCCTCTCTGAAAAAGTTTCAGAATACACAATATTGTCAAAGTATTGCGACATCAGACCTCTCCAGCCATATCTTCATCTCTTCTTTTTCTTCTTCATACTGTTACCACAAAATTGGGGAACCACAGTTGTATAGGACAGTTTTGGATGCAGAAAAGAAATTGCCTGCACACTTGAACTAAGGAGACCCAAACATGTTCCAGCCTGACAATGCCCTTGTGCACTATAACAGCTCCTCGGAGATGGGTTGGAGTGGAAGATCTTACCTCTATTGAACATCTTTAGGATGAATGTGAACGCTGCACCCTAGATCTCCTACCCTACATCAGTACCTGGCTTTACTAACACCTTCGTGGCTGAATTAATCTTACACAAAAACAAGACTAAACGTGGAATTGGATGTTCAAAACCAATCTTATAGCCCAGAGTCCACAACTGTTTCAAGGCATAGGCAAAGTGGGCGGTCTCCTAGGGCACAACCAGCTGGGGGTGCCAGTGAGCACCCCCAGCTCATTTAAAATATTTACTTGTTTTTCTGCTGAGGTTTAATATACATTATATGTTTACATACTTTAATTCAGGCAATTTTGCAACGATTATTAATTGTGTTTAACCATTTTATGGACGGTTGCGAAGGATTTATAAGGTGTGGGGGTAAAGCTTCCTGATTGGAGGGTGGAGCTATTGAGGGGGTGACTATAGTAATCTCACTGAGGGTGCAAAAAAGCTAGAAACAACCCCAGTACCACAGCAACGAAAACAATAGTGAAAATAACGTTCTTTTGACAAATCCCCAGGGAATCTCTAGCAGTTCCAGTTTGAATATGTGTTACTACTGATCATATTATTGTGAACAAACTAATAGAAAATCGTGGAACGTATAGTTTGTTCAATATACTTCTTGAAGTTAAAGCGAAAATCCACTTTCCTTATTTTGATTCGTGTTTATAATGGATTTGATGGAAATTCTGGGCTCCATCAAACACGTCAGGTTTCTTTATCACTTCGGTGCCCAAAATGCCACTGATTCCTACGTCGTGGGATTTAGACCTTGTTTCATCTGTACCTTGAAAGAGCGATGCAGCAGCACTTTAGTCCTTTAGTCCGTCTAGTTCTTCTCCCCGCTGCTCAAACAGATCAGCGACCAAAGCTTTAAAGCTAAACCTGGCATCAGCGCCACAACGCTGAATTTCTCTGATCTTCTCATGAATCTCGAACAACCCGAGTCTCTAATGTCGCTCCGAGTCTTATTGCCCCTGAGCTCCGAGTCTACCATTTGCGTCGGCTTTCTCATCGATTCAAAACGTTCACTGGAAAATGTTGAGCGAACGAAGAAACTCGTTCGCTCTTTTGCTTTTTCGGAGCAATGAACTTTTCACTTTCTCTGACTTTCAGCGCTGTAATAATGATCACCTTGCGAAATTATTCTTCTTTTAAACTCCATTTAGCCTCCAGAGAGTTCAGCTTGTCTCAGCTTTTCATTAGTGTGACTACAGAGCCGGAGCTGTGTGTGTGAGATGGCCATGACTGAGTGAACACCATTTTTACTGTTTGTGTGTATGTGTGTTTGTATGCGAGGGCTTTTTAACCACATATGTTTCCTTGCACTGCAATACCATTCGGGGTTGTGAATGCTCCCGCACCTCAGTGCCCTTTCCCCTCATCTTTTAAATTACCATTTTAATTGGAAAGCTCCAACAAAGATATTAGATCTATTTCTCTAAGCGTGTGGCGCAAACATAGATCGTGACGCATCGGCGGAAAAGCCGGCGAGGATGCGGGAAAATGAAATTAATCGCGGAAACGGATAAACGGCTTACAAGGGCATTAAAGGACAAGTGAGACGCAGGTAAAAGTTTGTGATCTGATGCTCCTGACATTGGAAAGTAATATATTATATAGAATAATATGGCGTATGATCAGCGCCCGCGATCTTCTCTGAGAGGTTCCTCATTCTGTTTGATTAAGGGTTGAGATCGGCGATATCATCCTCCCACTTTGGGGTTATATCTTGCAAGTCAGACTTCTATTTTGTTGGTGTTCTTTTTGGCGCATTTTGCTATTAAACATTTCCATGATTGTTGCCTGAGATAAGTTTCTTTTGAATGCTAAAATGCACATTTCCATCAAGGGCCTGATCCTGAGACCATTTTTTTTCCCTTCGACAACAATAGGTTAAATTGAGCTTTTTCAATCCCGGAATACAAAATACTAAATAGAAATTCAGATTGCAACCTTCAAGATCCTGATGTTTGTGAAAATAACACTTCTTTGCATATTCCAATCTTTTCAGTGTGGAGGCTCATCCATGCTGAGGTGGGTTTAGGGCCTTGCTCAGGGCCCTCACAGAGACTGTGCTGAAGCTTGAACTTTCTGGTTAGCACCCTAAATTGTACACCCCATATTGCCGTCACTCTGTGTCGTGTAGGCGGGGCATGAAGCGACGCAGAGACTATGATAGATTTGTCTCAGAGCATCTTCGAATGCTGAAGCAGCTTAATTAGCAAAAGTGCGCAGCTTGACAGCAGGAGGGAGGCATGTTCACTTCAGTGTGATTGATTGTGATGAGCATTTTATCTGAAACCCAGCAGATTGAGAGACCAACTACGAGCCAAACATGGCCGACGTTCAGAACCAACATTTGGGATACGATTCTTAGCAGGTGTTGTGTTGTAAAAGCAACAAGCCAAAGTGGAATCAAAACAGGAATCAGCCCACGGCGATGTACTTGTTCGAGACATAAAAGTTCATTTTATTATGTGATTCGTTTCCTATTCAACTACATGTCAAACATTTTATCCTGTAATAGTTCCATTTGCATGGATCTACTTGAGAAAAGGTCACCATCTGAGGGGTTTGTAGAAGCTCAAAAGGTCACAGGGAGACACTAAATTGTATATCGCTCTTGAAGTTTAAAAGATACGAACAGATCCAGCATGGTGGACCATCTTGTGACTTTAAGCAGCAGACCCTAGTCGATGTCTCTAAAGATGGGTTGTAAAAATCCTAACATGGCTGTCAGGAGGGAAAAATTTCCTTTGGGAGTGAGCTTTTGCTAAACCTCTCACAATCCTCTGCGGTCGCAGGTGGAAGAAGTTCTGCCAACCTGAGAGTGGGATGAGAGAGGGTGACAATAACACTCAATTAGAGAACCGCAGGGGTGTAGTCAGACTAAGAGGTGGTGGAGGAGCATGGAAGGGAAGGGAAGCACAGAGTGTAGAAGGCGAGAGCTATTTCTGAGATATCTTGGGATTTTTGAGCACATAGGTTGTCTGTCGTGACTCATTTTGCTTGTTTAGTCACCATGATGCATCTTTATATACATCTTCCATTCCAAGCTCAGAGAAACGTGAAGACAAATGACAGGAAATAAGGGCAGAGATGTAAATGCAGGTCCAAAAACTCGAGTTCTGTGCATTTGTTGCCTGCTTTAGGACTAAAAGGCAACATGAACTCCAGTTATGAGGTGGTATCAAAAAGTTTCACATGTTACAAGGTTTGCATTTTCATCAAGTTAGAACAAAGAGCAAACATGAAACTCTGCATGAAACTGGACAAATCTGCCAAACAGACGTTTGACACGGCATACGTTCGACATACGGTCAAGCGATGCTGCAACGAGTCAGTGGAGGTGTTCTGAGTGGGAGAGTGGAAGAACATCGCAGGAAGGAGACGAGAGATCAGGAACGAGGCTTGACCCCTGAAAATGTCGAAATCGATGATGGTGGGAGAACAATCCACATGATCTCACTTCCGCACCCACCCTATTTGGCAGATTTGGCTCCAGCAGGACTTTACCCTCTTCCCGGAGATGAAGAGCCGGCTCTGCGTTTTTTTGTTTTTTTTTACACAGATCCGGCACAAATCGCAGAAGGTGCTTGACTCGATTAAAAAAGAAGACTTCCAGGACACGTTCCAGAAGAACGCTGGGGCGCCACGTTGCTGTGCAAGCGGACTATTTAGAAGGTGATCATGTGGAAACGTAGATAAATAAAGTGTAAACAATCTCCAAACCTTTTGATACCACCTCGTATATGCAATCTTGTGTTATATAAAACCATTCCCTTACCATCCTTCATTCCAGCTCTTTTATATCTGATTTACAAGGCAACACTCTCACTGGAGACTCCTTCCTAATAATAATAATAATTGCCTATAAATCATATCAGTGCCTCACGGATTACACACTACACCCATTTTCAGTCATTTTCTGAAAAGACTTTCTGCCTTACAAATCCCTGTGCATGAGCCGTAACTATGGAAACAATATCGTACTTTGAAAGAGCGCATTAAATAACACAAACCTGTGATTTGCGGCTGCCCTACTGTCAGAGACGCCGGCGTAGAAAATGACTCCGTTCGAGCCGAGAGATTCAACAGTGCCGTGTTACGTGCATTTTCAAACCCTTCAAGGCTGGACTACTCGAAAATATTCTGACAGGAGACGATGAAACGGAGTACGACAATCGGGGCTGGTTGAACCGTCCTGCTTAACGATCGCAAACTCAAGAATTCTTCATCAGATGCACGTGGGCTTCAGTGATAGATGAGGCTAAAAAGCAGAACGCACCCGGGGAATTACACCCTGTCAAGCGGACACTCTAGTGGGAGTCTACTGCTGTTTTTGAACTGCCACGGTCTATTAGACCCACACATAGGTTGTAGAAAACACACAGAAGATAACTAGAAGAGTGTTTTTTCAAACATACAATTGTATAGCATGCACTAGCATGATGCGTTAAAACTAGCGGACCCAAACGTGATGCCCCTGTGCACAAAGATCTGCTTCACATGGGTTGGAATGAAAGATCTCTTGCTATCTCTTGACCAGGGGCGGATCTAGAAAATGATTTTTGGGGTGGCTACACTCAAGCATGCATCCTCGCAAGATTCTTGTGGATTCAAGGAATGAAGTACTGGTTTACCCCCATTCGAAAACACGTAACAAATGCACATAAACCACATTTAATTCAGATTTAAACGGTTTACTGTGAACATGTGAAGATCTCAAAATGATCTATAATAATGTATAATATACATATAATACTCGTTTATACAAATGCTCCGAGATCGAGACTAGCCCAGAATTAAATAAATAAACCAAAGCAGTTCTCGAGAGTCGTTTGCTTGGACCACGGTTTAATAGAAAACCGAGATTTCTTGCCATTATTTCCGTGCGTTTGTTTATTTTGTCATTACGTCGAAGCTCCGCTGCTGTTAATCGGTCCTGGAAACTGATTACTTTAAATTTTTATACAACAGAAAACCAGTGCTGGGGTGGCATTTGGTAGCTCTGCCCCTGCTGCAACCCACAGGCCCTTCTCACCTCACCTATATCAGTATCTCTAAAATCTAGCAGAACATTTTCCTAGAAGATTGGAGGTTATTATAACAGGGAATGGAGACTAAGATGCTCAAAAAGGTCAGGTGTCTCCAATAAAAAGCCCTGTGGCGTTCGCTAGCTAGCAAAGTCATTTCAGGAATTCGGCTCGCTGCTGTGCATGTGGAGACGCACCTCATCTGTCACAGGACTGTCGAAGATCCATTTAGGCCTCTGTTGAGCCAGAACATTACGTAAATTCGGAGAATCAGGGCTTTACGGCCGACTGATCCAGCTTTGAATGCGTCAAGCTTTTCCTCTCTCGCCCTCTATGCCTCTCTGTTTGATTCCCACAATAACAGCTTCAGTAGAAAATGACTCACCGCTAAAAGAATTAAAAGACGTTTACATTTCCGATGTCACCCGAATCGCTGCCTGCCCACGAGAGGTCACGAGACGGGGAATCGAAAGCTTGTATGAAATATAAGCACGGCTTTATGGTAGAACGAATTTGTTAATAGTCAGTCAGTGTTCTGTGGACGACGTGACCTTTGCCTCGAGTGCAGAATGTACGTTGTATTCAGGCCGGATGTTTTTTCGTTGTCCAACCCCAACATTCTGACCATAACAGAACCATAACTACCTCATGGATCTTTCATGGTATTTTTAGAGCACGTTATTATTCCTCCTTTTCTATACGAGTTGATACAAAGTGGATCTGCTTCCCCAAGAACACCTTGACTGAAATGCTCTCGGACCCAAGTTTGGCTGCTAGGTTTTCACCTGAGGACGGGAAAAAACCCACACCGACTGGGGTAGAACACAGCAGGGTTTCATTTAAACAAACCAAACACTTTATAGGTCAAATCATCCCTTCTGAAACCACCCTGACCTGGGATAGGGTCAAATCAAAGCATTGTAGATTAGAAATAATCTCAGCTCCAGATGTGAGAAGGAAAACAGCTACACACACACATGCATATATCCTATATAAATAAATAATCACCCCTCGTTTCCTGTTGTTGCCTTTCCCCAGTAGCCTGCACTAATCCTCCCAAAACGCTTTGCTCAAATTAAAGTGCTCCTAATCGCATCATTTTCATTAGCACCGTTTTGTGTGCGTGTCTAATTGAGCTGTACCGAGCCGAACGCCATGTCATTTGCGTCGCCGTCGCGTTTACAGGCACAAAAAAAAAAAGAAAAACTACAACGGCAATCGATTTCCCACTGAAAGCGATGCCTTCGCAGCTAGGCAGGACGTGATAACGACAGCTGTATTTTTATCTGCGCTTCCCTGCTGATCGGGAACGATAGAGACTGTGTCAGCAATCACACTGATGACACAGTTCACAGATTGTCCTTTATTTGCAAATAATATAAAACAAATTTAACCCCTTTGCAAATGTCAGAATGTACGAGGTGGTATTAAAAAGTTTGGAGACAAGCTCCGTTTACAAGACTTTATTTATCTACATTTACACATTATCACCTTCAAAATAATCCCCATCCACTGCAATACAGCGCCCCCAGCGTTCTTCTGGAACGTGCTTGTTTTCAAGGACCTTCTGCGATTCGTGCCGAATGTCCGTAATGGTGTCCAAACGGCGAGCCGGAGATGTGGTAAAGCACGTGGTCAGAACAGCACCACTATTAGTCTCGAAACCTTTTGATGCCACCTCATGTTTAGGTAGGACTAAAATCCTATTTTACACATGCATTAAATCTAAGTACCGGGACTCTGCAGCGGCCACATATTGTGTAATAACCAGTTGAACGGATATACCCCCTCATCGCATTGGCCAGAAAGTGCTTGGGGCAGCCACCTGGAGGCTCGCTCCACGCTTCATCCATCCATTTCTGTCCTGCAAGGTGTTCTACCCTGTGGCAGTTCACCTCAAGTCCCGCTGTGTCTGCCGCAGGCACCCGACTTTCCTCGTGCCCCAGGATTTTTGTGCCTGTCTAGTATTTTCCTCCACCAGGCCCCCTCCACCCACCCAGGGCGGGTTGCGAGGCCTTGCCTCTTCTGTCTGCCGCCTCTTACTCCCCAGACATCAGACAAAACGGGGCCGCCTAGAGACGGTCGCGGAGGGGGGGATAATGTCACAGTCTTCTGGGTACGCAGCCCACTTCCGGGTCGGTGGCCATTTTGCGTTTTTCCCGCGCCTCCCGGTTTTTACCGACTCCCAAGACTTTAGCCCCTGAGATTATTTTTGCCACCCTGCCTGCCTGCTCTGGATTCTGTTCCTGACCCCTGCTCTGCTCTGCCCTGCCTCCATAGTACCCGGTTTGGACTTTGGTTTTGTTTTGATGTTTTAGTTTTTTTGCCCTGCCTATATTGTTCTGTTTGCCGGTTTTGGATTTTTTTAATTGTTTTTTGGCTTTGGTTTTGTCTTCCCCGCATCGCCCTGCTTGCCTATGTTATAGACCCTGGACTGTTTTTTTGGACTGTGTTTTTGCCTTGCCCCATTGCTCGGTGTTTTTTTATTAACGCCTGTTTTTACCTTACTCCTGTGGCATCCTGCATTTGGGTCCTCACTTACCCACTCACCTGTGATTTCTGACAGAATAATCTGGCCGTGCATAGTGTCCTGCTGATTCCTGACAGAGCTTATTCGAGTCCTTCTGTCATCGCCTTTTCGCGGCCATCGGCATGCCCGCTATCATTATGCTGCAGTTTAAAATGCCAACACTGTAGGCCAAATAGCTATTATGATTAAAACCTGAAAACGGTCCAGAGATTGACCGTCATCCAATTCATCATCATTAATATCTTTAGACAGTCTCCCTCATTTGGTGTTCGCAATCACAATAATAACCACGCAGATTATGCGCTTTGATGAGGCGTACATTGTAGAGCGATAATTTGTCACCTTAGATGTGGCAAAGAAATGCAACGTGTGCACGTGGCGCTGAGTGAACGAACGCTTTGAAATCCTCTTTGCCGCAGTTGGTCACAGCTGACAGGATAACCACAGGGCTTTATAATCCACTTAACCCTGCTGGAACCAAGCAAAAAGAATCAGCTCTGCTTGCATGAGTCACACACACACATCGCTAATTTCAGCCCAGCTCTGGTCATTTTTATGGGTGAAGCCATACGGTCTGCCAAAATGAGTTTGGTGATCTTCATTCACAATATAATGGACATTACAAGATCTATAATGTAAAAAAAAGTCGACTGGAAATACGCCCTGGACCTGATAAGGATACTTTAGAATTTGAGAACCCAATTACTAAGATTAGTGGTATTAGATTTCTTATGGAAGACAGATGCTTCAGGATTAGAAGATGAGTGAAACTCAGACTTACAGGGGTACAAGAGGAGCTAATCTCAGATCGCGAAAAGTAGAAATGGTGCTAAATTATAAACTTTGAGAGTGTAGGATAAATGCAATTTAGATCCCCCAAGGGGTCTTGATCAAGAGGTGTCCAGAATGAAGCTGGAATCTGAGGAACCAGGTTAGATGGTTGAGCCATGCTAGGTTCAGGTGTAGTATAAATTTGTGGAGAAACAAATTTATAGGTTTGGTGACCACTTTAATGCATTTAATGCAAATGAGAACAGATTTCCGGAGACACTTTCTGGTTCAAAAGGTGGACGCAACCATTTTCCTTCAGGTGTTAATACTTTATGCAGCTGTTGAGAAGTGTTTTTTTTTTTTTTTTTTTGCCCGATTTTTTGCATAATTCGCTCGAACGCTGGATGTGCAGCCAGTGTAATAATGCTAATTCCAAGCACTTGCGGAACGTGTTGGGAGAAGATGAATTTATAGAGCTGGTGTTAAATGAATGTTTTCTAATTTGGATCCCAGAGGGATCACCCACTCCAGCATGCCAGACTAAACTTGCTAATTAACAAGTGAGATGAATCAGGTGTGTTGGTGCAGAGAAACAGCGAAACAATTCAGTTCCCTCCAATACACGTTGAAAAAAAAGCTTCTTCATGGCTGCTTCTTTGGATAGTTAACAGTTTGTAACTAGCTAAATGGGCTCTTTTGGAAGTAATTATGCTAGGAAAAAGGTTTTATTGTCTGTATGTAACCGGTAAAGCAAAGGGACGTCAGTCTTTTTCAAAGAACTGGTTTAACTTAGTGCTTTTGTTTTTAGCAAAACAGGAGATGTAATTGATATTTAATTAGAGCCTGAGACGAACTAAAGAAACAAGAGGAATCGGGTCCTGCTTGGCTCCTGCTTTAAGTTCTTTAAGGACAACTGAAGAACTTCTAAATAATGGCATAGGTATGTAAAATTGTGATGTCTAGTTGGATAAATAGCTTTGACCTCTAACAAATGGTAGAACCACACTAGTAGGACCTCATTAATGGTAATAGAATTGCTTTGATTACATATTTAAATGTTCTCACATTCCTAACACTAGGGGTCTGGGATACTATTCAGGAACTCATGAATGCAAGGTTGAATTGGAGCTTTTTTGGATTTCCCCTGTTGGACCCTTAAAGCTCCAGGACCCTCTTTGCTCCAGGAGTGCCACATTAAGTTTACTGCTAAACTATTAACAAATCTATGGACTGTTATCTCACCAAAAATACTCTGAAACAACAAGCATACTTTCCTGCATGACCTGAAACCAAACTCTACAGTCCCATGACCACACCCCGGTTTCAACCTTTACTTTGTGATACATACGAGGTAGGTTCAAAACATTTGGGGACTCGCTCTGTTTACAAGAAAGTACTTTATTTGTCTACGTTTCCACACCGTCATTTTCAAACTGGTCCCCTTGCACAGCACCACAGCACTCCCAATGTTCTTCTGGAACATGTCCTGGAAGTCTTCTTCTCGAAGTGTGTCGAGCATCCTCTGCGACTCGCGCCGGATCTCCATGACGGTGTCAAAAATGCAGAGCTGGATCTTAATTTTCGGAGGAAAGGACGAAGTCCACAGGAGCCAAATCTGGTGAGAAGGGTGGGCGCCATCATCGATTGCGACATTTTCGCGGGTTTAACTCGTTCCAGATCTCTCGTTGCCTTCTCTTGAAGCGCATGTACCGCTCGAAACACCTCAAACAACTGGTTTCAGCGTCGCTGTATATCAAACGTATGTCACGTCAAATGTCTCTGTGGCAGATTTGCCCAGTTTCACACAGAATTCCACGTGTGCTCGTCGTTCTAACTTAATAAAATCGCAGACGTGGTCAGAATAGACCCCTCCAAACCTTTTGATACCAACTCGTATATATTATCAAATGAATGTTTTTTTGCAGAGCCTTAGTATTTTTAGAATTCTAAGTGTCCACATTTGTCTTCATCGTCTTTGTACTCCTTTTTGTTGGATGCCTACTTCTTGAAAAAAGCACAGAATTTGACACTTTGCAAAAGTTTTGATTTGTAACTTTCTCTTTGTATAGTAAGTTGTCTGCCTGACCGTGGCCTGAAATAAATTACAGAGATTTTAAATATTTTAGAAAGACCAGGTCAGAATCTTGACCTCGAACCCACTGGAATGCAACTCCGTGATCTGAAGCATTACATAACATAAGTATGCAACAGCTAAAAACGTTGTGTAGACCGAGATTTCTTCTGAGTACTCTGTCTTGAAAAAAATCTGTTTGTAACTTTGTCTAGCTTTCTGGCCATCAATAACTTTTCTTCTCACTTTTTATTTCGATTTGACCGTTGAGTATTTATAGAATTACGGTGTGAAGGTCAAGAAGCAGAGGACTGGAATTGTCAGGCATACACTCGTCCAATAATTCACTTTATTGTGGTCTATATACGTTATATGGAAATAATTTTTGTACACCTACATAAAAACCTTTTGAATCCACATTTAGTCCCTATTTAGTGTTAGAATAACCTCCACTTGTCTGGGAACATATTCCACCAGATTTTGGAGTGCGCTGGTGGAGATATTGCTAATTCAGCCACAAAGGTGTTGGTAAACTCAGGTACTGATGTAGGATGAGCTGAGGGGGCTTGGGAAGCAGTCAAGAAATGTATCCCGAAGTTGTTCAGTATGCTTGGAGCTCTTTAGAAGGAGATCTTTTACTCCAACTCATGTAAGGCAGCTCTTCAGGAGCTGGCTTTGTGCACAGGGGCAGTGTCATGCTGGAACAGGTTTGGGGCTCCAAACTCAAGGGTGTCCTTCTTATTGCATACGGTTGGAAAATGCAGGTGTCCCAATACTTTTTTTTCAAATAATGTATAGATATTGTATAAACAGTGTCGCCCCCCCCAGCGATATAAAATTCCATGCTAACAAAGGTCCAAACAAGTGGCTAATATGTAAGTTTAGCATTATCAGCAGTTATAAATGACACAGCATTTGAAAACACCAGCCAGTTCTTCCAGGTGGTGATTCCATTTCGCGTCCAGTTGTCTTTAATACGTTATTACAGTCCACCTTTCTGGAAGATCATACATTCAGCCCATTTGACCAAAACATGTTCCGAATCCAAGTCAATCACCGACTTCTAGCGAATCAAATAACCGTAGAGATGTGACGGATTTTGTTCCATCATACCTTTTGTGCGTGACCAATCGGATATGCCTTTCCCCCCTCCCAAAAAAACCCCAAATAAATTGCTGTCGATCCAGATGCCAGAGTGGAACTCGAGACAGCTGTGATCGAGACCACTGACTTGCAGCTGTGGTTCTCTGATGGTGCCAGTCATTGAGTGCTAGCAATTCTCCATGCAGGGATAGCAGAGGAATGGAAAAGGATTGCGTTCATCATGAAGGAAGGTAGTGACGATGCTTCTCGAATCTCGGCAATCAAGACGACCGTTTGAGTGGACGGAAGTGCAACGAAGCAGGAGAGCGAATCTAACGGCTGGAAAGGAACGACTCTTTTTCTTAAAACACTTAGATCACAAACAGAGGGTTGACACTTTAAACAATGTTTCCCATCTTTAGGAACCAAAAGAGCAATTTTTGCAAGCTTTGCTCACCTAGCATGCTGCGCACTCGATTTTGTTATTCGAGCCTCTGATGTGGAAGAAAAGCGATCTTGCAGACCTTCTCAAGACTCTGAGCAAAGAGGAAACTGGGGCAACCCACTTCTTGACCCACATCCAGGCTAAATTTCCCTCTTTAATCAAAGAACAGACAAGGGTACAAGAGCAGACACACACACACATAGAGAAAGCGAAGGCAGAACAGAACAGATCCATCAGACGGATGTTATAATTACACCGACACGGCAGTGGCTCCCGATTACCCGTCCGCAATTACCGCACCTGCCTTCGACTTGCAAGCCGTGATTAAACCGAAAATAGGTCCTTAATCCGAAGCGAATCCAGTTTTTTTTTTTTTTTACCGTGCACTTCTACAAATATCGATTTGATGAATAACTACCCTAGCATTTGTGAATGAATGAGATGACCAGACAAGCACCGCTCAGAGTGAGGGGAGAAAAAAATATAAAACTATCAAAAAGTGGATGTAGAAACCTGTGTGTGTGTGTGTGTGTGTGTAAACCTGTGTGTGTGTGTGTGTGTGTGTGTGTGTGTGTGTGTGAAATAGAGAGGTTTCAATGTGCCAGGTTCAATTCCCTTCAATCAACTCGGAGCAACTCAAATTAGGGCTAAGACCACCTGATCCCCAGTCGCCGAGGCACCATGTGCAAAACGGCCCTAGCGAGGTTTCTGCCCATCTGCTTCAATCTGGATTTTGAAAACCCCTACCAAAAATACTGTTCTGAACATTGTAGCAAACGATATTTTCTACCTTTGGCTGTGGTGTAAAAGCGAATATATTTCTGAATACCGATACTCGCTGCAGGCATTCTTTCTTCCCTTCCAGTTATCTTGCCTGCTTTCAGTAAAGTGGCATACCAAGGATTCATCGAAGAAAACGGCTTTTGACTAAACTAAAATTATCTTGGGAATTCCTCTGTAACTGACACGCATACATGGTTGGGTTTTGCCAAGTCAGACAGGCTGTACACTAATAGATCAATACATGGACGGAAAAACAGGACATGACGTCAGAAAATGTCAAATTATAGGAGGGGGGTGGAGCTTCCAGGGTTTGGTAACTGGTTCATTTGTTATATATATATTGCATTGTTTTTACGAAGAGGCGTACTCGCCTTTTAAAACGTGAAGGTTCCTACTCAAAGGTTTGACAAAGTTTATAACTGTTACCGAAATATTACCGAAACATTTACGTTTTTGGATGAAAAAACCATTTTTAAATTTACCCTGATAAGTGTAGATGTAGCCGATGTAGCTTACAATAATCTCAATTATACACCTGTTGAGTTGAGAGTTAAAGGCCTCGTTTAAGGCCCCACTATCAGCACCTTGGTCGGCCTGGGATTTCTCAGGAGGTGAAGTCAGAAGTCTGACACGGTAACCCCTGAACTTCTCTCACTTCTATCAGTGACGTGAAATCCAAAGCTCCTGTTACGCCCAGCCGAAAGACCTAAATCTAGTTTTTCTCGCTAACCTTCCCGTCAAACCAAAGCTGAAGCTTTTCACTCAAACTCGAAGGAACCAAGGCTTTCGCTCCTACGTTCTTCTCGCCGATGAATCCATTTCACTCGCTGGCTTTTCCCTGGAGCTATCGCTCTCATCTCCACTTTATCGCTCCTCCAGCACACTGCATTTCTCATCAGATACCTTTTGCTTCCTCCACTCTTTTCCTCTTGTCTCTCTCTCCATCTGCATCTACTTTTTTCCTGTCTGTCTTCATCACCTCCTGCCTTTTCTGTATCGCTTCTTCTTTCTCTCCTCACGCTCATTTCTCTTTACCTCACTTCGTTGTCTCTCTCTGCTCTTTTCAGCATCATCTCTCCTCAACTTTCTTTCCTCCGGCTTTCTTTTTTCCTACTCCACTTTCTCATTTCTTTTCTTCATCTGGTGATTTCTCCATCTTTTACCTTCTCCTCCATTTCTACCATCTTTTACTTTCCACTACGTCCTTCAATCCTCTTCCCTCCATCCTCACTTTTCCACTTTTACCATCTCTGACTTTTATTTCATTGCAAAAAGGGGGATTGAAATTTCATTCCTCTTCCCGGCTCCTCCTCTCACTTCATTTATTTTCTCATCTCCATCATAGTCTCCTCTCAACTCCATCACCCGCCAACGTCTCATTTTCTATCTGAAGTCCTCCCTACCTTTCGTCTCCTTGTAATCTTCTCCTCGCTTTCCACTTCTCCTTCGATCCCTCTCCCGCAGCAGCTTTTTTCAAAGAGACTCTGTTCATTTAGAGTCTCTCTGTCCTCCCCCTGAGATGTCGCTCTTGTCTCGGCTCATCCTTCTGACGACTTCTCTCCTCGCACCGAGCTACGCCGTAACCCCGCTACGTCACCTTCAGCTAAAACACGATTAAAGCTTAATTACACCTGCCCACGCTCCAATTACCCACAATGCACAAGCTGAATCTCCCACAACCGGCGCACAAACATCTGCGATAAAACGGACTGCGTCATCTCGGATAAGTGGAGGAGCAGGAATTAAAGTATGCTTTTAAAACGATTGTAGTGGAGAGCTTCGCTTTTGAGAATTCTCCCTGCACTTTTCTTCATTCGTATCTGAGGTTCAGCACTTTCTACTTTTCTACCTGAGCAGGAGGGAACGCTCCGACGCTGCTCCGACGCTGCTGCACGTCTTTGACGTTTCCTCCTCTGTTACACCCTCATTGTTCAGAAGCTGAAATGTGTGAATTACAATGAATCAGAATCCCTCATCATGGGTCTACAATTGCTGGACCAGTCAGTTGTTATTTGCGCTTCAAGAGCGGAAGAACGTCACCGGAAGACGACTAGAGATCAGGAACGAGCTCAAACCCCGAAAACGCCGCAGTCATTCGGCAACTCGTGCACAATGATCATCAGAGAACGGATTCACGTGATCCCACTTCCGCACCCACCCTACTCACCTGCGGACTTTGCCCTCTTCCAGCAGATGAAGGGCCTTGCTTATGGGCCCCAAGAGTGGCAGCTTGGTGATACAGGAGCTTAAACTTTCAACCTTTCGATCAGTAAACCACCAATGGGGGACAGTAAGGAAGTAAATGTCATTTATTACTGTACTTAAGTAGCTTTTTTGCGTATCTGCACTTTACTGAAGTATTTCCGAGATTTTTACTTTAACTTCAGTCAAATATCATAGTTTTAACTCGACTCCATTTTGCGAAATCAGTCGTTCCTTTTTATTTATGATGATAAAAACTCTGATCTGTACATTTGAAGGCTTTTGGTCTTTTATTCCGAGTGAAAGTTTAAAAGTAGCACATTTACTTTTACTTCAGTAACACAAAGTATGTTGCTGTGCCATTTATTAACTCTGCCTCTTTTCTTGGTTTTGATGCCTCTTGCCTTGGATGTCTGTTTTGCTAACACTTGACCACTTCCTGGTTTTTTTTTTTTTGTTCCAAACCTTCAGAGCATTGATGTTCCTAGTGTTTTGAGATGGTTGTATCTCTTCTACATATCTCTAAAGTTCCAGGCTTTTCCTCTACCACTCGCCCCCCCGATGCACCTGAGCGTGATCATTAGCATCGCACAGCCTTCGCCGGCCGCCGGCGTTCGCGTTCTGGGACGGAATAAATATGAAACGCACTCCGTCCTTGAAATCGGGGGTCCTCGAGGATTGCGCCGTGGACCCGCATTCGAGGACGGAGCGCGTTTCCTCGCGTTTGAAAACGTGCTAACGCTAATAAGATAAATAGTGCGTGTTTCAGGCCAAAAACAATACGCTAAGAGTGCGCTAGTAATAACGACAGAGTGGCGAGGGCGAGGTATGAGAAATGGGGCAAAAGTCTTGAGAGGATTACCATGGTGTGGTGTTAAAGCTGTGTGTGTGTGTGTGTGTGTGTGTGTGTGTGTGTGAGTGATTCATGTTTGTGTCTCTGTCCAGAATTTGAATCAGGTCACTCAGATGCCCAGTCCTGCAGTGATGAATAAGACTGGAAATGCTAACAGGCTGCCTAGCTCACTCTTTTTCTGTCTGTTTTTCTATCTCACTCAGTCACTCTCTCTCTCTCTCACACACACACACACACACACACACACACACACACACACACACACACAGCCACAGATGGCTCTGAGTGCTGGAAGGACAAGCATCCTCTGTAGCCGAATGTGACACCGCGGCGGAATGCTAAATCTGCTGCATTTAGGATCCAGTCAGGAATTGGTGGGATTTGAAGCAACTGCAGCAACACACACTTCCAAAAACCACAAACGACACGAACGAGAGCAGCAACAACTACCGAGATGTGAATCGAAGCCTTGAATCGACGGCCGTCTTTTTATTTAGACGAAAAAAAAATGAACATCACGTAAATCTGCACAATTTCATTTTCATCTTCTGATGATTTAGACCTTCACAAAAGTTTGTAGACACTTGACCAAAGATTCGAACTGTAGGTGCTCCTTTTGTGAACATCTCATTCCACATTCAGTAACTATTTACTGTAATAATAACCTCCAAACTTCTGAGATGTTCCACTAGATTTTGTGGAGATTCATTTATGCACAAGCGTGTTAGTAACGTCAGTAACTGATGGTGAGGAAGTGAGGAGGCCTGGGGTGAAGTTTCAGTTCACCTTGTTCAATAGGGTTGAGGTCAGAGTTCTACAGCAGGAAGATCTATCTCTTCCAAACCATGGAAAGCATATCTTCATGGAACTGGCTTTGTGTACATGAATGATTCATTTATTTTGAACGATTCTTTAATGTGACGTCTCAAAGAGCGATCTGTTCATTTTCAGCTGGACGCGCATGAGCAAAGCGTCGCCATATCTTCATAGGTTATGTACAGGAAACAGAATCGAGTAGTTCAACTCTCGACTCGTCTTATCCGAATACTTCTTGACTCCACGCTTGTTAGGTGATTAAAGAAATGAAAGAAACTTAATGACTCAAAAAAAAAAAAGATTCGTTTATTTTGATGAATAAGATTCAAAGAACCAAGTCACAGAAACGATTCAATTTTCCCATCACTAATGCAGTGGGACATTGTGACGCTGGAACAAGTTCATGCGAAGGGAAAATTAAATTCTACCACCTCCAATGACATTTTATACCATTTGTGAGAACATTTTGGAGAAGAACCACATCTGGCTGGAAAGGTGTCTTCTCTTTTATCTATCTATCTATCTATCTTTTGGAAGTAAGCCCAGGTTATTACTGTCCTTATTTTGTTTTTGCTTCACGACACTGTGCTTATTTTTTTTTTTATTTTTTTTTTATAAATTGTTTATTTTTTTTATGTGAGACTTTGAAAGAAAAAAAAAAGTGATAGTTGTACCATATGGTGACTTTCAACGGCGGTATCGAGGCACAGTCAAGGCCACATCATAAATTAGATAAAGTGTGTACCGTCTCAGCATCCCATCACTGACGCCAAACCAAAGGGTGAATTCCGGAACTAATAAATCTCTTTTCTAATCGGAGGCGGCTTTAACCTCTGGCGCTGGCTAATATATATTAAGAACGCGGTGTTAAATAAGTGCGACGTTTCCGCGTCCTGCTTAGATTTTCGGGTCAATTTCCGAATCGCCCCCAAGCTGCTTTTTTTTTTTTTCCCTCGTCGCTCAGGCGGAGGCTCCATCTGTCTCTTTCTGTTGCCGCTCGGAGCGAAAGCGTTGAGATTTTACGCTCGTGTTTTCTTAAAAAGTCTGTCTAATAATATAATAATTACAGTGACTAGATTACCGGAGTGATTTGGGTGTAACGAACAAGCCGATAGCGCCTTCTCTCGGATCTATCCGACTGACGCATTACAACAAGCCCCTGGCATGTAAAATTAATCGTGTCGCCGCCAAACTTCAGCCCGCAACATTTGCCGCAGCACAAAGCGAATTAATCATCGCCGCCTCACCAGGCAGCAGCAGGAGGCCGCCTGTTTAGAATACGGCATGCAGCAGGAGAGGGGGCGATAACATTTGCACAGAATTAGGAGGAAATCAACTCTCGGCGCGCATTACGATGCAATAAAATATTCGATTTAGCGTTCGGTCGCCATCACTATCACCACTCGCCGTCATGTCATCCAAAGAGGAGAAAAGGACGCGATTCGGTGCGAGATGGAAGGGAAGGTTAATGAAAATAACTGATTTAAAGAAACTCTTAAAGAAAAAAGACAAAAAGCAGGAAAGCCGGAACGTTCGGGATCTTTATTTAATGTACACCAGTCACAGCGGGACGCTTAAAAAAAAAAAAACAAAAAGGGAAAGAAGTGCATCAGAAGTAAAACCCCGAGCCGGATTTCCACCTGCATGACGCAATTTAGGAGACATCGAGTTTTTTTTCCCCATGAGAGGAAAAAATCAAGTTGAAAGTTAAACGAGCGATTTCGCGAGCGCGGCGCCGTAATCGTTCTCGAAGGACAAAAAAATCCATCAATGAATATATGAGTAATTTTTTTTTACAAGGTTTCTTTATGACCTTAATAATCGATCTGTTTTTGGGCTGAAAGTCCAAACTGAAGGTGCGAAGATTACGAGCTGAAAGTCGAAATGCTTCGAAAGTTGCCAGTGTATAAATTTTTCAGGGTCGATTTCGTCGATCGTCAAAATATTTTGAGAACGCAGTCAAAATCATGAGAATGAAGTCGGATTTTTCGGAGAACAAAGTCGTAGCAATTCGAGATCAAAGTCGTAATATTTGGAGAGAGAAAAAAAATCGCAGAATTGTGAGACTCGTTTCTCTCTTTTGTATCAAATGGATGTGGAGGATTAGGTTTTAGGATTTAGCAATAAAAACTTAAAAAAATATATAATTATTTACTTTTATCGCATCAGAAAGTTGTAAAAACCAGTAAACGGACACTGCAGTGGTTCTGTAGGAAACGTAATTTATTCCGACGGAAAAAATCAAAAAGAAAAGAAATCGACGCCGGAGGAGTTGAACATCGACATTTTTTCCTCAAAATATTACGACTTTGAAGTGGTAGCAATACGAGAAAAATATCGTAGGCGTTGATTTTTAATTATTTTTTAAATGCTGTTGTACAGAATAAAAGCGTTCTGGCAGATTGACAAAAAAAAGGAATTGCTTTAAATTGGTTTTGTTTGTTGAGGAATGCTTTTGCAATTGAAATTTCGCCTCTCAATCAGTTGTAATAATGCAGTTTAGCCACTGCAGTGCATCGACTATCCCAATTAAACAATAACTCCGCCCCATTTTATAGGGTGCCATTTACATTTGACCTAATCTAACTGCTACTGTATTTTCTCTTCATGTATGCATTTGTCGGAAAATAAAGAAGTAATTTGAAGACACCGAAGTTTTTCAGAATGAACTGTATGTTAACTGAGGTTCCTGTGGACTTAAAGTCCAGAACCATGAAGATATATCTACATACTGTATACTACAGTGGATAAGGTCTACAACTTCAATAAAGAGTTCTCATGAGGTCTCCATCAGGGAACAGAGGAGAACCTCGACAATGATCAAACTATAATGAATGGACATGCGGTATCATCCAGATGGAAATAAAAGTGTCTGGTTCCTCTCGAAAAACGTCGCCACTATTTTGCGTATTAGAGATTCAATTATAGGGACTAATTTCTGACGTTAAAATGTATATAAAAAAATCGATGTATCTGCTCTGGAAAATGTGCATCGTTAAAAGCGCTGGTACGAATCAAATTCAATTTTATTTACACAAAACCCGGTGGTCACGTCCACGCGAGGTGACGATTCTTTCGAGAGCCTCCGATTTGCATTAATTGGCCGCCGCGCTCAAGCGGAAAACCTTCGCGTTTACTTGCGGCTTGTTCTCTCCTTTAATGGCTGGAGCGGTCGAGCGGATTCCTTCATACGCCACGCTAAATAGTTTCCAGCTAATCGAAGCGGGGCGCGGGTCGGGGCGGGAAAAGAGTAATGCGTGCCTCGCGCCGTTCCATTAGCACTCAGCCGAGAGATTCCTGAGCACGGGTCTTCTCGGCAGCCGTCATTTAATATTCCAAACGGAAAGCCTTTACGACAAATGAGTTATTCATAGTCCTGAAGCTTCGCTCTGAACGCCGAGTGGATCCCGAACGGGCCGGGATTAGTGCTCCCACCTCCCACGCACAACTCTTACTGCTAGAGATCACGTGTGCACCGAGCCACGTGCTGAAGCTTCTACTGAGGCTTACGTCAGCCTTTATAGCAGAGCTTTATGACCACAGGTGCTTGATCTAGCACTTCTGATCAAACACAGAACGCACCATCATGTGTCTGATCACAAATAATAATAATAATACGTTTCAAATACGTCTAGAATGCAGTGTGAAAAACGAAAAATAATAATAACAAGGAAAAGCAAGTCCTAAGGCATATATATTCTTTCCATGAATATGAATTAAATTATTCCTAACAGTGTTGTTGTTTTTTTTTACATTAGCCTTTCTTTTAGTTGCACTGCATCTGGTAGTTTATGCTTGTTTGAGTTTCTGTCCAATCAGATTTCAGCCTTTATGTGTTTTCAGGGTCAAAGAAATCCGTCTTGAGGCCTTCAAAAAAAAACAGTTAAAAAGTTAAAGACTGTTGCTTTAACCAATCACATTTCGAGTTTCGACACAGGGGCCGTCTAGCAGGCGTCTAATAAGGTCAATTTTCACGTCCATTGACTGGATCGCAAACCGAATCTGTAGCAAACTGTACAAATATATTGGATTTAGAAAAAATGCACAGGAAACCCCAGGGTGATGTGATGAGATTCATATCGATGCTTCTGCTGGAGATGATGTATGTGGAGGTGCAGTCGTGGCTCCAGTGAAAGGAGACGTGTTGAATTGTGTTCATTGGGTTTCTTGCTTTAGTGATGACGTTCATTCTCACTGTATGAGATTCCTGTCCGGATGCTCTTTAGAATGCCAGAAGAGTTGGGCAAATAATACATTTTGAAGAACAGTGGTGTGTGTGTGTGTGTGTGTGTGTGTGTGTGTGTGTGTGTGTGTG
>JAAIIK010000168.1:573697-584199 GCA_014706435.1 Silurus glanis
CCCCCCCCCTGCCTCTGTAACACAAATGAACTCCATAACTCATACAGAAACTCATCAGGAGAAAAGATTTGAACGTCGGGACGTCTGTGAAATATTTCACTCAGCGTTTCATTCATAGTTAATACTTAAATAATGAAGTCGATCCCCTCAAATATTTCATCTCATTTCCAAATCATTTCTCCTCTGTGTTATCAAGTCTGACTGTAACCATGACGACCGTCAGACATGCTACAATCGGGGCCCGTGGCTAAAAACCGAATCGTTTACGTTTTTTTTTTAATTGCTGTGATTTCTAAAAGTTAACGATCGTCACTACAGTAACAATGACACGCCCAGTTAGCACGCGTACGACATGAACATGCTAATGGAAGCGTGTCCTTATGATAATTTAAGACATAAAGAACGAACGCATCAAAAGACGAAACAGGGAAGCTCATAAAGCTCCGCCTCCTGCACCTGAAACAAAGTCTAGCCAATAGTACCATGATTCTTTTTGTAGCTTTAGCGTCCGCTGCTTAGCGTACGCGACAGAAGGAGCTAACTAGCTGCATGGTTTATTTCCTTCTTACTCTTTTGACTCGTAACAGCATTTTATGACTCAGAACTGCAGTTGGACGTGTTGCTTTTTTGAGTTGGAGCTGCATTGTACGTATTCTTATTGCGTCTCTGTGCAATCGTTACACACACACACCGCTAATAAAGAATTAGGGATTATCTTTTAAAGAAAAAAAAAAGCTCAGTGTGTGTGTGTGTGTGGACTCTCTGCGTTTCGCTAGTCAACTGTGACGAGCGACGTCTTTCGCAAACTTCATTTCCACTCAGACTAACCACCAAATACTGGAAGCTGTAGATAAAACACACACACACACACACACACACACACACACACACACACACACACACATAGACAAAGTTTGTTCCACCACCCATAAGATTGCTACATGCTTCATTTTAAAGCATCCCATTCTACATTTAGTCTCCATTTGCTCTCATGGTGAGCTCTTCTGAGATGATGTTCCACTAAATCTTTTATGGAGATTCCATTCATCCACAAAAGTGTTAGTAATGTCAGGTACTGATGTAGGTGAGGAGGGTTTGAGGAGATCTTCCACTCCAACCCATGTGAATCTTCATGGAGCTGGAACAGGTTTGCTATACAATTGTGTGTTTGTCTCCAACTTTCTTGGTTTCCCAATACTTCTCGGAACACTCTCAGTGTGGTTCTGGGCAGTTATTTGCCTCTTGGCGCTCCCACGTTCAATAACATCGTCTTCCTCTTCCCCCTTTTGCGCTCCGTCGCTCATTAACTCGCATAAAACAAACGAACCTAATGCGCTAATAAATCATGATTTATGAAACAGGCGCACGTTTTACTGCCGTCTTCTGAACCCGACCGAGCAAACAGCAATTACACGAGGGCGTTACGTCGGTTCAGGGTGTAATAGATTCACGGCCCCGTTCCTGCAACGATACAAATGATCTTTCATGAAGAACAGCAATCAGTGGGATTAGAAATCCGTGGAGGCCGTGAGCGAACGGTGTACGTGCTGGAGGACGGAGCAGATGGATGGAAATTCTCAGTGTTAAACAGTGACGCAGAACACAAGCCACGCCCTGTCCAACCTGCCCCATAGCCACGCCCTGTCCAACCTGCCCCATAGCCACGCCCTGTCCAACCTGCCCCATAGCCACGCCCTGTCCAACCTGCCCTATAGCCACGCCCTGTCCAACCTGACCCATAGCCACGCCCCTCCCTTTATATACTTTCATTTTCAATCATTTCCCAAAAGTCACTCATCCGTGTAGGACTTCAGTGTCCGTTCCCTGTTATAATAACCTCCACTCTTCCGGAAAGATGTTCCACTAGATTTTGTGGTGATTTGTGTGAGATTTCCTTCAACAAGGGTGGTAGGAAAGTCAGGTTTTCATGTAGGTGAGGAAGTGAGAAGGCCAATGGTGCAGTCAGTGTTCACATTCACGAGTTCGATAGATTTGGAGCTCCATAGCAGATCTTTCAGATCTTCCAACCCATGTAAAGCGGGCACCATCATGCTGGAACAGGTTTGGATGTTCTTGTTCAAGCGAAGGGAAAATCTCATGCGGCATCTAAATTACAATTGTGCACCTCCGGGTTTGTGGGAACGGTTCGGGAAAGAACCGCGTATGGTGAGGTGTCCAAATACTTTTGAAACTTTTGGAAAAAAAATCATAACGTTCCAAATATTGGTTCAGGATCAATACAGATTATTTTTTTCTCTTGTAATTGATGAAGAATAGAAGAACCGAGAGAAAGAGGGACAAAAAGAGAGAAAGCAGAAAGGGAGAGATATCGGAACGTGTAGATGGAAAAGGAACAGACGCTTATTTTATTTTATTGGCGAATGGAGAACGATCTGGGTTTCTGCTGCTCTAGATAAAGACTCAGGTTGAAGGTAACTCGGTGAACTTACAGTATGTGGTTTGAAGGAACAGTTGGAACGTTTCTTTGTGTGGAGCTTCTTTTTTTTTCATTGCAGTCACATAATGACCACAGCAGCAGCAGGATCCTCTGCTGACACATCAATAAAACCCAAAGCAATGCCATTAACAATGCCAGCACTTCTGACAGCTCAAGTCTGGGGATAAAAAAAAAAAAAAAAAAACACAATGTGGCGCAGCACAACGATCATCATTAAACCCTGGAGCGAGCCTCATGCTAAACACTCCAACTAGCAGTTAGCACGATATTTACTGTGCTTTCAGGATTTATTCTCGGATTTATTTTAGAGCAGAAATAAACTTTCTTGAATTGGGGTTAAACTAAGTTGAAGGAGGTGCAATAGATTAGTATTTTAAGTAATTAAGTAGTTAGCTAGCTAGCTAGTTATTTAGCTACAGTTTTGTTAATGAATCATTCAGCTAGTTATTGGGTTATTCAGTCAGTCAGGCACTCAGCTAGTAATGTATTTAATCATTTAATTAGTTAATTAGATAAAACGTTATTCAACTATAATTTACTTATTTATTCACTTAGTTAGCTTAGAGAGTTAGGTAATTAATCAGTCAGTTATTTATCTGGCTAGTAAATGAGTTAGCTACTTAATTAGTAAGTTAGACAGTAATTTAGTTAGTTAGCTAGATATTTGGCTATAATTTAGTTCATTATTAATGCAGATAGTTGGTTCCCTGGTGGTCTAGTGGTTAGGATGCGGCGCTCTCACCGCTGCGGCCCGGGTTCAGGGAACCAACCCCAGCCACTTTCAGTGCCGGTCCCAAGCCCGGATAAATTGGAGAGGGTTGCGTTAGGAAGGGCGTCCAGCGTAAAAACATGTGCCAAATCAAAACATGCGGAGGATCCGCTGTGGCGCCCCCTAACGGGAGAAGCCGAAAGAAAGTTTATTTTAAACATCTTTTTGTAGCTAAACACCTAAAATTGAGAGTGGAGAAAACGAATGAGAGAATCCTCTCAAACAGTCGAATCTTTTTGTTTAACTTCTGATAAATAATAATCATTTAATCACCAACAATCACATGCATTACCTTTAACACACAAGTTCTAGACACGTTTATTCTTAACACTGAACTCTGTGCTGTTTGTGTTGTGATTGGTCCTTTTTTTTTTTGGTTCTTTTTTTTTTTTTTCTACATAAAGCATATATTATCTTCGTCAGCTATTTACTGTGGTTTAGAGTGAAAGACAAACCAAAAAACGCTGGATTGGGAAAATAACAGGTTCAGGATGAATTTAGAGACTTTGATTTATCACCACTTTCTCACCGAGTCGTGGGATTCATTCACCTCCATTTATTTATTCATTTTTTTCTTTGTTTAAATTGCTGTAATTTATTGGTCTGCACTTTGAGTTTTCGGGAGAAAATAATTCTTCGAATTTTTTTCTGGCAAAGATACAGGATACCCCATGATGAAAGGACTGGTTATGAAAGATTGGAGGCAGCCAAGTGGTGGGCCTGCATGGCATAAAAGGATTTTGAACTGATATCATTTAAAAATGCTTTTTTTTTTTGGCCCATTTTTTTCGTTACTCCTCAAACTGATGGAACTCAGTCAAGCCACAGCAGCTAAACATTCTGTTGCTGCAAATTAGATTCATTTTATATATATATTAATATATTTAATATATATATTTTTTCCATTTGCACTGCATTACAATAAAAGTTGAGAAATGCCTTGATTGAAGTTTCCTTAATGTAAATGTTGACAAAATGTCGCATATTGCGAAAAGTATTGCGATTAATATGAATTATTAGAATTATCATAAAAAGCTATAAGCAGGGTTATTGGTCGTGGCGTTTTATGAAGATTTTATAGATAAAAGTTAAAAGAAATCCCGACTTTGTGCACTCAGGGAGATAAAAAAGAAATGATTATAATTAATTACAATTATAACATTTTTGGAGAAAAGTTGCAACTAAAACCATGATGAACTGTTGCATGATGTTTGACGATACCAAGCGAAATCAACATTCTGCTCAAGAAAGTAGGATTCCACCTCGATCTTTGGCATTTTGCGCATAAAGGTTTCCGAGATGATGTGAGCAATAAATATTCGGTAATTGAATTGAACCGAGGATCGAGAATCGCCTGCTCTGCTCCTCAGTCAGACTGCGTGGGCAGGAGGGAGGTTAAAGCGACACGGAAACATCTGTAGTCCTGGTGCTTGCAACAGTTTGCATTTGCTGCGTCTCTACAATGCCTGCTAAGTGTCTGAGATGCGTATGAGGTAAAAAAGGATGAGAGAACAGATGGGATTTTGCCTGCGTTTTCTCCGAGCTCCTGAGCTCGTGATAGAAAGGCAACAGAGGGCAGCTTCAGAGATTGGAAATGAAACTGGCACAGGTGCTTTCTCTCCATATGAAAACTTATAACCCCCTGTTCACGGTGAAATACCAGACTGAACCATTCGGAAAGATTCGTAGCCGTCGAATCATCTTTTAGCTCCGTGAAAAGATTTGCACACACCTGAGCATCACATTTGAATCTGCAATTGTTACCACCAAATTAGGCAAGTAGTATAAGATTGTTATTAAATTCTATTACAATTTCCATTCACTGGATCTAAGAAACCCCAAACCGGTTCCAGCTCCTGTTCACAAACTGTGCTCCATGAAGACCCTGAGGTCCATAAGGATTCCTAATATCAGCCCCACTGCTGAACCCATTAATGCTCATGTGGGTGAATCAAATCCTCTTAGACACACTCCATACCTAACGTAGAAGAATGGAACTTATTATCACACCTAAGCCAAAATTTATCTGGAATGAGATGTTCACCAGGTACGTATGATCTAAAGTTAGGGGTCCACAAGCCTTTCACAATATAGTGTATTACAGAGAGATATTTGTGAGTAGCAAGGTCCAAATTGGAAAATAAAAAGTGTTGCCTACTAGTCATTTTTGTTCGATTGTATTCCTCTGTATTTGTAAGGTAAAGAAATTTGTCTGACCCACCCAGTCTTAAAAACACGGAGGACCCAAGGGCAAAGTCTCACCATGAAATTTAGTTTTTTTCATTGCCTTGCTTCCCATGAGCTTTTGCCATTCTGGGTTCATACTGTATTTGATTCTAGAGAGATATTAGCACAAGGCTATCCACAGACCATTTTGGAGAAAGAACATTTCTTTTTCGATTGCCATAGATCCTGTGCATCTCTGCAGGAGCTTGCTGCTCAAGGACAGACAATTCCACCCTTGCTGTTTCTTGCATAAACAAGAGCGTCCAGTTGTAGCAAAAATCTACTAGGGGTTGTTCTCTGAATTTTATAGCGAAGAGTAAGAACTTTTCAATTTAGAAGATTTTTCTTTTAAGGATTCCACTTGACCATCTTGGCTTCTCTTTCTTTCCTGCTGGCGATATATTGCTCAGGAGAAGTCAGTTCATTGAGAGCTATACATGTATAACACTTTCACATAGGATCAACTTTAAGCTTACTACTAGATCATTCTCTCTCATAAGTGACATTTTAGGTTGGTTCTCAACACCAGTCTTTAGCAATATTTTAAAATGTAGTGCTCCCAGTTAGTTTCTTGTAATCCAGGTCTGAATTTAATCTACAGTCATCTCTGATCCTGCTGATATCATATAATACTAGACTGGAACTTTATGTGGGGAATGTATCGCAAGAAACACAAACGTTTCTGGTCATGACAGATTGAACATGACATTATCTCCTTGCTGACGTCATTGAAAAGCCGGAAATCAGCAATATCAGCTTGCCATTATCAGCTCAACAGAATTATTCAGAGAGCAGAAACTCGACACCACCATCACCTGACAACAACTCGATAGCATCACTTCAACCCAACAACACGAGTTCACCTCATTCACTCTTACAGCATCACTCCATCAACCTCATTCCCTCCTACAGCATCACTTCAGCACCATCACCTCAACAGCGCCACTACAACAGCCTAAACCTCATTCAATCCTACAGCATCACTCCATCAACCTTAACCTCATTCCCTCCTACAGAATCAATCCATCAACCTTAACCTCATTCACTCCTACAGCTTCACTTCAGCACCATCACCTAAACAGCTCCACTTCAACAACCTGAACCTCATTCACTCCTACAACATCACTTCAGCACCATTACCTGACTTTCTTTGTCTGGGGAAACATATGTTTGGCAAAAAAAAAAAAAATGCTGGCCTCGGGATACACTCCCTATTCAATTCCTCAGCTGCCTTCGTCAGCGTTTCTGCATTTTTTAAATATCTTTCTAAAAAAGAAAGTAAACAATGCTGAAGAAACCAGGGCAGCCCCTCACGAATCCCAACCATGCAGCGCTTATCAATGACCAGAAACCTTCCAGAACCCAGATCGCTTGTTGAAGCGTCGCTCAGGGCTTTCCTTCTGGATGCTGGTATGCAACAACCCTATATTACACGGCCCGTGTCGGCGAGCTAAGCTGTTAGTAGTTTTCATAGCTGAACAATACCATTCATTTTCCTTGAGGTAATAGGCCTGGCTATTCAATGCGTCAGTCAATCACACTTTCAGCGGTGCTCACTTTAAATAAGTGCCCATTAGAAACACTTATGGCTTTGCTTGATTCAGACCCCCTTCCCTACATGTACCCCCTCCCCCGTCATATAGGTGAAAAGGATAATAACTGGTAAGACGCTAGTGTATAATCTGCTGTGTCATGCATCTTGCACTCGCTCTGAATACGCATCTTTATTTGTTTAGGAAAGTGAGTGCGTGCTAGAGTGGAAGGCGATAATTCGGTGGGGGGGGGCGCCACCGAAAGCGGCACGCCGCTAACCGCCGGAAGTTCACAATGCATGCTGATTGGAATTAGATTTGTCACGTTCAGAAGGCAGAGCTCTTGAAATGGCGCTTGTTGGCAGATTGTTGACAACCCGAGACTGCGGGCAATTAGAAGCGTTTGCCTGAAGATTGCAGGCTTCTCGATGTACGTTCGATGACGCGCCGTCTCTCTGACAAACGAGGGGAAAAGAGCGCCGCAGGTATTTGATTACCGCTGTTTATACGTCTGTACGTGAGCGTATGCGCGTCTTCGAGACTGCCCAGCGGGTTTTTGGAAGACGTCGAGACGAGCGAACCTCATGCTGGGAAGAAAGTAAATCCACGTTTGGCACATTTCTCATTTGGCTCCACAGCTGTGATTAGCCTCGGCACATTTCTACACGGGCCCCTCGCTGCTTGTGGGTGTAAACACTTTTTGTTTCGACGTCTCAGGGGGGGTCAACGAGGATGCTTGCTTTTTTTGTTCCCATGTGCACACACACATATACACACACACACACACTTTTTTTGACCTCATAAACAGTCTTTGACCCTTTTCAAAAACAAAGAGGATTGGCCTAGTCTTGGTTAAATTATGAGTGTTTCGCTGCAAAGGCATTGAACCCCAGCCACTGCATCATCCCCCCATCCGCAAACCACCCCCCCTGATCATCCCCCACCCGAAAAACGTTCCACAAAGGCCAGAGCAATTTACTTGACTCAAAAATATGTCACATTCCCCGAATTCTCTGAAGGTTTAGATCACAGTCCTGGGCTTTATCAGACCTAATCCTATTAAATAACTTCACAAAAAATGGAATACTCAGAAATGTCATGGACTCGGAAGCTAAGCAAGGCGTCAGGGGACTAACGCTTGCGTCGTCATCACATCTCAGAGATGCTCCTTTTCTTGCGTGTCGCCCATTCGATATTTAACGTCCGTATTCGTCATCATATCAACCCGTGCTTTTGTGCTATCTCCAGGAAAAATCGTTGAAACAGATGAGCAGGTAAAAAAAAAACCCCGCCAGCATTCACGACACGGCAGAGCTCCTTTACCTCCTCCATCAGCGAAAAGAAGAGGAAGGTTGGGATGGATCACAATTGAGTCTTTCGGCGATGGAAAAAAAAAGTGAGTGACAGAATACACCTTGTGATGAATATTTCAGAAGGCTCCAGCAGTGGAGGGGATTGTCGACACTCCAAGATGCTGCCGCAGTTCAGAATGAGGACATACATTAATATATGAGGCGCCGAGCTCGGAGCGTGGTTTGTTTGTTCCGAAGGATGGATAAACGGATAGAAAGATGGATGGATATATGAGCAGTGTAGCAATGCTGTTTGAAGAGCAGCTCAAAATGAAGTCGCTGAAGAGCCTCGATGTTGTTCCTCATAATCAATGGCTAATATATTATTCACAAGAAAATAATTCTAATGAATGTATTTTTAAGTTTGTATTTATTTATGAATGGTTACACTTGTTGTCCTGGAAAAAAAAGTCGCAGACCTTTGCGCTGGATCTTCATCTTCAGGAAGAGGGCGAAGTCTGCAGGAGCCGAGGCGAGCGTGGTGGGGGCGGAAACGAGATCACGTGGATCGTTCTCCGAGGATCGACATATGCACGAGCAGAGTTTTCGGGGCTCGAGCTCATTCCTGATGTCGTCGTCTTCCGCAGAATTTCACGTTTGCGCTTGATGAACTCGCAGACGTGGGAACGCACATGGGTCAGAACAGCACCAGCGACACCATTAGTCTCGCAACTTTTTTTTTTTTTAAGTCCGTGGTTTTTGACAAAAATGATGCAAAACATTTGGAAAGATATATATTACCTTGATATTTCTATCTGAATGTCCGATTTGTTTTTTCCAATATATTCATTATTTCCAATCTGTTGTTACTGGATCTCAAGGTTTTCTCACAAGGTCTCTTATTCTATCTCAGGAGCGTTTATTTATTTTTTTGCTCATCAGTAATCTAGATCTGATTGATTTACTTTATAAAGAGCTGCTTTACCAAACTCGCTATACACATACACTTTAATATATATATTGAATTGTACATGTACATAGAATTCAACGGAAGCGGTATGATGGCCGCAGTTTTTTATATGTTATGAGAAAACTACGTATGAGTGTATGATGATTTTTCACGTCCAGCAGCCGTGATACTCTCGCACGCCAGTTACACCGGGTGTTAAAGTAGAGTTTCATCTGTGATGCATATATTAGAGATTTCTTTTTGCAAGCCTATTCTCAGGATGCGAACCGTGTGCAAGCCGTTGATGACAGAGGCTTATTAAAGCACACGCTAGCAACAGCGGTGAGCGAGATAGAGTGTGTGTGTGTGTGTGTGTGTGTGTGTGTGTGTGAGAGAGAAACTTTAATGCATATTCAACCACAAAGCCGTAGTCTGCAATTAGCAGCGGTAGCTGGAGTTTGCTCGGATCACGAGGCTGCCACGACGCCGATATCAGGAATGGCGGGGAAAAAAAACACATCAAACGGTGCAGGCGGTGGGGTGTTTATTTATTTTAAAGTGCAAATGGAAATAGATGGAAAGTCTCTGCACTCGGCGCCGGCTTCCGAAAACCGGGAGAGATTCGATTTTTTTTTTTGATGGATAAAAAAACCGGCTGCAAAGACAGTTTTTTTCAGCAGTGAACACATGCGATGGAAAACGTGCGGGTTTATGAATAACGTGCCGATCGGCAGCATGATAAAGAGCGGCCTCCTGGGGACTTTTCTTTCACGCCAAGCCATTTGACTCGGATATCAGACCGGATTTTTTGAGCAGGGTGAATCGTTGGCCGCCGGCGTGGAGGTGTTTGGCGGGTTGAGCCTGGGCGGGTCCTAATGCCTCTGTTTGCACTTTATCATCATTAAGCACTTCGACCAGACAGCCTCCATTCATATTGTTTAACCGTTGGCAATAACGTGTGTGTGTGTGTGTGTGTGTGTGTGTGTGTGTGTGTGTGTGTGTGTGATTTTTTTTCCTTGTTTTCTCACTTTTCATTTGTGTATGTAAGAGAGAGAGAGAGAGAGAGAGAGAGAAACAGTGTGCTGGCTTATCTCCGTCTGGAATCGCCGAATAGGCAATCGCTTAAGAGGTCTGGAGCGTTTTTTGCCAGCCTCATTAATTCGGCTGAACGCTCGGCTTCATTTTTATTCTCTCCCCCGCCCGAATATCAGATCAGCGTTAAGCTCGACTCAGGGGAGAGGAAAAGGGTAAGAGCGCTGAGTGATGTTTGCCGTTT
>JAAIIK010000168.1:584599-594956 GCA_014706435.1 Silurus glanis
AACTGTGATGAATGGACATTCGGTTTTCCCTTTCGAGTCTGGTTCCTCTCAAGGTTTTATTCTCATGCCATCTCAGCAAATGTTCCCTTCACCACAGTTGCCACATGCTTCCTCATTAGTTTATAAACATACAATAAGGAACAAACTTATAGACACTAAACTTATACATTCTTTTATAATTTCTTTATCTGTGTAAAGCTGCTTTGAGACAATGTCCATTGGTAAAAGTGCTCTACAAATAAAAATGAATTGAATTGAATCTTCTTTAACCCTATTGAACACCTTTGGGATGAAGGAGAATGCTGACTGCACCCCAGGCCTCCTCACCTTCTCACCTACATCAGTACCCAAGATTTGCAGCCCTGGACAGAGACACAGGACAAGAGCCGGAAAAAAAGACGTTTTGACGAGCAAAGTGGAAAAAAGACGTGTTTCTGTCTCTGTCTATTTCTTGCCCCGAGGCTTAAACAGTAGAGGTGTCAACACAGTAACTATTTCTAGAGGAGCAGAAATCAAACAAATGCCTGAGCCATCTGGCACCAGCTTGTTTTCTGGACCGCTGCTTAGCAAATTTCCTAAAATGGACTACTTCAACAAGACCACATGGTCTAAATGTTAGAAAGCAAAAATCCTTCATGGGGTGCTATAATGGACAGACGACAAGGCTTTGATCTCACTGGGATTATCTTGTATAATTGGAGATCGGAGATTGTCATGATGTACAGCCCACTTTTTACGAATACGTTCAATTCAATTCAAGTTTATTTCAAGAGCGCTTTTAACAATTGACATTGTCTTAACAGAATGTAAGAATTATACAATAAAAATTGTAATATAAGTGAATTGTACGAGGTGGTATCAAAAAGATCCAAGACTAATGGTGCTACCATGGTCCTGAACGTTACCACGTCTGCGATTTCATAAAACATAAAACTGGGCAAATCTGCCACAGAGACGTTTGACACGACGTACGTTTGACGCAACGAGTTGTTGGAGGCGTTTTGAGCGCAAGATTGGAAGAACTTTGCTGGAAGATGAAGAGAGATCAGGAACGAGCTCAAGACCTCAAAATGTCGAAACCCTTCGGCAACTCGTGCATAATGATCGTCGGAGAACACTCAACATGATCTCACCCTATATCCCGATTTGTCTGCTGCGGACTTCGGCCTCTTCCCTGAAGATAAAGATCCGGCTCGTTGTTTTGACACCGGTGCAAAGATCCAGTGCGAATCACAGATCATATTCCAGGACACGTTCCAGAAGACCAGTAGAGCGCTGTATTGCAGTGCAAGGGAATAAATTAAGTACGTTCTTATAAACAGAGCTTGTCCCGAAACCTTTTGATATCACCTTGTGTGTATATATATAATTTTTATCCCCGATGAGCAACCTGGGGGCGACTGTGGCAAGGAAAATCTCCCTTAAATGGTATGAGGAAGAAACCTCGACAGGAACCAGACTCAAGAGGGGAACCATTCTCATTTGGGTGACACCAAGAGTAAAAAAAAACTTTCTTTCGGCTTCTCCCATTAGGGGTCTCCACAGCGGACCATCCGCATGTTTGATTTGGCACATGTTTTTACGCTGGATGCCCTTCCTAACGCAACCCTGCCCATTTATTCGGGCTTGGGACCGGCACTAAGAGTGGCTGGGGTTGGTTTCCTGACCGGGGATCACTAGACCACCAGGGAACTACACCAAGAGTGTGATTGTAAAATATTAAAACATTACAAACACTGGAAAGTGAGTAATATGAGTGTGTGTTTATGAGTAATGTCCTTTCTACACTGTTCTAGAGTCAATTGGATTTGGGGAACCAGGAGCTTCTGAGCAACTCATAAATGAGCTCATCTGAGGTCGTTATTATTTTAAATACAGTAAGTGTACGAGATAGGATTAGCGAAATGAAAAACTGAGAAGAAATCCAAGAACATTTTGGGTGGAGTTCCCTTTGAGCTAATTTGGTGGGAGTGGTCGAATAGTACGGGGTAAAAAACTGCGTCACTAGTGTTTTCTAATGTGAATTTATGTAGCCTATTCTCTTCGAATGTGTATTAATTAAGCAGGAACAAGTTAAACAATAATCCCAGGCTCAGAAAGCGCAATTTAGGCTTGCGTCTTAAATTTGATGCAATAGACTCTCGTGTTTATGAGCCAATTACCCCATATTGTTTATTTATCCTATAAACAGGGCCGTAAAAGCCACGTTTGAACTCACCCTGAACATATTCGCAACGCAAAATAGATGAACGGCGGTCGGATATTGAACTTGTCAAGACACGTGCTATTATTTATTATACATTCATCCAATATTCCTTGTTCGGATGCAACTTTGTTTTAACCGATCCGTTAGTAATCAAGAGGGCTGTTCGTGGCAAAGCACCATCCACCCCCCCGTCCCCCATACGAGAGCGTGTAATTACGGGGCCGCTATTCATCAGCGAACTTGAAATAATGTGACTTATCAAGCACTTTAATTCCACCATATCTATCCAATCCATTACCCTGCCATTAATGAAACTGGTTAGAACAGGCTGTTTTTGACATTGAGGAATGACAGGCAGGATTTATCGACAGCCATTACTTAACTCGCCTTAGACTTGAATAAGGACGCAATTACAGACCGAGAAGCGATCATTACGGCAGCTGTATTTGAACATATGTCAGTAATAGGTATCTATTAGCCCAAGGTAACACGGAATACAGAGAGGTCGAGTCAGACGTACATGTAGTGCAATGCGAAACGTCTGGATTCATTACCAATGTTTCCTGAAACAGCAGCTCAGTAGCACAACTGCGAATCACAGATTTACACACATTCATATTGATATTTATATTCCTATGCCAGAGTTGCTATAGTAACAGCTTATTCGCGGGCGGCGATTAAAAAATATACAATCTTTTCACAGATATTGTGAAACAGCCGTACAAACCTTGAAGTTAGTTACGATGATTCCGTTTATTAACCGTGGCTTATTGTTAATCAACATGCTTAAGAACGTTCGCATCATCCTGCTGGTCTCAGCGGCTACCGTAATGAACTCGGTGGGATTCCGAACATCGCCTTTATTTCACAGGCAGATTGGGAACTAATTGGAGCGCAGTGTTTATCACATTCAAACTGCTGATAGACCAAAAACTGAGAAAAAGTGCTGAAAGATAGCAAGACAGAAATCATAATAATAAAAATAATAATTGTAATGAAACTTTTTTTTTCTCAACAGGAACACAGAATTGTTTAATAAACCAACATCCACCTACAACCACACCAGTCTTCAGATTGCACCCGTGTTTGATTTATGGTCTGAAAACTAGGTGTGGTATGTTCAAAGTTTAGAAAATGTTCTGTAAAATCACTCCACCTTGGAGAGCATTCAATGATTTCAGTGGGCCAAAACTGCGATTTCTTGTTGACAGAAAGCCAAAAAGTGCATTGGAGAATAAAAAAGAAGTATTTGTATGTTTGTGAAAAGAGTAATTTAAGTTTTTTGGCTGTCATGGAAAGGTTGTAAATCTTTGAAACCAGAAGCATAATATAAAAGCTATAAATTTGTAAATTTCTAGTTTGGTGTCTGGGATTTCCCTGCAGTGCTTTAATAAGGGCGCTTTAATGTTCATCAAAACTCCAAAACTCAAAACTGGTGTGGGGACATGTTCTCCGGATGGACCTATGAGCTAAAATTGTGAAGTTCCTACAGGATTCTGGGTGTTATTCGTAAACTAGCCATTCTAAAACAGTAATTATTCTTATTCAGGACTGGACAGGGTCACTGTGGACTTTAAGCAAACTGGTAGAAGTCTGAATGCAGGGCTGAAGAATTCCTTCTGGTCTTTTGCAAGACACCACACACATACTGGTATTGGGGCAATTATAAATAAATAGAAACTGTAGAGCAAACCCACATGGAGAACAAGGGGAAAAAAAAGAAACGTGGAAAACAATCCACTCTCAAGCTACAGATTAGACCTGGAAGCTTAGAGGCTGAAATTCTTTTATCTTTAGAATAGAATCTACATTGAGATTTTGGAATATAATCTGATTGGTCTGCATTAACATTTAACAAGAGCCACAGAAATCCATGTGAGGTGGATATGGACATTCTATAGCTTGATGTTTTAATTGGTGATTGATGGGTTTTATTGGGAATTTTATGGCACAAGTCCTACAAAGATGTTGAGCTTTTTGTATGCTCCAAGGAAGACCGTATGAATTACTTTTTACAAGCTAATTTATACAGAATGATTTCCCATAAATACACCATTGAACTACAAAATTACTTCTCATGGAGTCCCATTGATAATCTATAAATAGATTTGGGCTCTATAAGGTTCTCCCAGAAACCAACCTTTATCACAGCCTCATTAAACACGTGTGAGGTTGAGAAACAATTCAGTTGTCGAACCACGACTGTCAATAACCATCCCGCCAAGATGTAACGACTAACGTAAAGCCGGTAGCAGTAATTGGAGTCGAACGAAAGCCCCTCGAGAAAGGTGGCTGACATCGTGAGAAGCACTCGAGCGTTGTGCCGTGCCACCCACACAAACACATGCAGGACATACTCCATCGCAAATGGCAAAGGCTTGCTTGATTTAACACCATAAACCTAATCCTAGCACAAGACATGTCTTTTTACAAGCTAACAAGCCGCCCTTCGTTATTCTTCTGGGCTTCTCGGCAATTTAATAAGCATCCAGACGTCGTTATCTCACTCGAATTGACTTTTACTGGCCGTCCCTTGAATTTCCAACTTGATAATGCTTTTATCTGGTGAATTGAATTACTGTCTCCATCACAACCATGCCTACTTACGAGCTTATTATAATATCTAATAATCCCACATTGGCAGTCATACTTTAAAAAGATTATTGCTGGGTTGAATCAGAGTGTTCATCAAGAAAGACAGTCTTTTTTTTTATTTTATTATTATTATTATGCTGGGATGTGAAAGCAGGAGATTCGGTTTCTGTTTGATCAGATAGGAAAATCTAATACAAATGATTTTTTTTGATATCTTTCATTAAAAAAGTTCAGCACAGCATGGTATTATTGATTAAAGCAGATGGGATGATATGAAATAGTCCATAGAGGAGCATATTAATTGAGTTAGTATGATGGGAGTCATTAAGGGCTGTGCTTAGAGTCGAGTTACGAATGCTTTCAGTAAGCAAAGTAACAGCAGAAGTCAATAAATCAGATGCGAAGTGAAAGTCTTCGGTAAGGAAACTGCGACTCCAAGGACACGAGAGTGAAACGGTATTTACGGCGACCTGAGCCGTGAAGGGGAATAAGAACAAGGGTCATGTGACTGTATTTTAGACTGGTGTGTATTGGGAAATAGGATTTGTAGCCGATTCTGGCCGTAACGTTACATCCTGATTGTTTTCAATTGCTTGTGTTGAAAGGGTTTGGTGTATCTGTGAAACTTGTTTTTACAAAAAAAAAAAAAAAGAACTATTAAGTAAATGAACTCTACATATATAATTATTTATATATGAATAAAATCACCTTATTTAATGTAAAAATATATTATAATTGTGCTGCTCAAGATCACACCCAGAGAAAAAGTAGTGCCAGAAGAATGCATTCATTTACATGAGGTTTGGTAAATAATTATTAGAGAAATATCGAGACAATGAGAGAAAGACTGTAATTATAATGAAGCTGTTAACACCTCGCGCTGTTTTTCACTCTATTTCTCATTTCTTATCAACACGCTGTTCTCCAGTTCACAAAATCATCTTGTGCTTCCAACTATTCATTAAAATCCATGTAAACTGTCTGTTCAATGTTTTCAAATCACGTGTGAACTTCCAACCAATCACAATCCACTATTTAGACAGACCATTGACTGATATGACGTTTGAAATCGAATCACTGATTATGGTCCTGACCTAAATACCTTTAGGAGTGTAAAGTGATACCATTTGATTTAAAGTGTTTTTCCAAAATACTGACACGCAGAAGCAACAGGTATTTTCATTCATTTGGAATTTAAAATGTTTTTTCTTTTTTTTCCCCTTTAATAAATATACTATCATTTAAACTCAAACTCAAATGAATCAATCAATAAATAAAAACCCACAGATGAGGGTTTTCTAGCTTATGAACCAAATCCAGATCTCGGTTGTGTTCAAATATTCATATCGTACTCTATAATTTGCTCGGAGTAATCATCTGGTGAAATCCAATCGCAAACTTTACTTTTATTGGCGTGTCAAAAATAATTGGCCATCTCTGGCTGGCTGCTCTCATCCCCGTGCATGTCTCTTGCATAACTCCAATCAGGCTTCCCAATTAAGTGCAGGTCCTTATCCAGAACGCTGACCTGCCATCTCTCACAAGTTAGCAGAGCTACTTCGTTTTGCAAAATGGCAGCACTGCTGTAAGCTTCTTACGACGGAAATTATATCCCTCCACACTCTGATGGGTTCAGACCGTGCTCTCTGAGTTCTCCGGGAAGGAAAAGTGAAATAAAAAATTTAAAAAAAGACACCACCGGGTCAGAGTCTCCTCCAAGTTCTTCTGGCCAAGCTAACCAGAAAGCTTTATTTGGAACCGTTTCAAATGAATCTAAGAACTATGCTAGGAATGCCAGGAATAGCCAATCATATCGTGATGCAACGGAGTGAAAGAGTAAGCAATGTGGGGAAAATAAAACAAAAGAACATGACCTTCCAGCGTCTTTCCATTCACAGCGGTGGATGTTGTGTGATCATAGACAAGCAGTAGGTCCCTCAGCACAAAAAATAACCTCCTGTCTTCATAGCTTCTAGGTTTTATCTATTGACTCCATGCTGTAGCACTGGGATTAGTAAATTGATTTATATTTTAGTTTTTTTAGTTTGACTTCCCAGATTTTTAGAGAATAAGGATTATAATATTAAAAAAATCCTCCAGACATGGACAAACTTGTTGCTCCCATGGGGGAAAAAAAAAAGGACTATAGTACTGTTTTGAATTGAATTGCTATAAAATGTTCTTAAAGACATATTGACAAACCCTGCTTTTTTTAAGGCACATTATCTATAGGTGCAAAAATCTTTAGCAAGAGTAAAACATGGAGGCGTCTCGGCCATGTTTCACAGCTGCTTTGTTACTACGCAGCTGAGGTCAGAGCACAGGGTTAGCTATAATGCAGTGCCCCTGGAGAAAGCGGTTAAGAGTCTTGCACAAGGGCCCTAAGAGTGGCAGCTCGGCAATACCGGGCCTTGACCCACCTGACCTTCTGATTACTAACACAGAGCCTTAACCACTGAGGCACCACATCCCCAAGTGAAAAAGGAACCATTCAAAGCTGAGACAGCTGAAGTTTGCTCGTGAAGAGTGGACTAGACAACCAGTGGACAAGTAGAAAAGTCCCATTAAGAGCTACAGAAATCGTTTACAGCAAATCTAAAGGCACAAAATATATTGTTTTAAGGGTGCCATTATTTGTGCAACAATTGAAAATATTCCATTGAATCAAAAACTCAATTAAATTCTACTAAATAGACTACAAACATGATGAGGTTCCCTGGTGGTCTAGTGGTTAGGATGTGGCGCTCTCACCGCCGCGGCCCGGGTTCGATCCCCGGTCAGGCAACCAACCCCAGCCACTCTTAGTGCCGGTCCCAAGCCCGGATAAATGGGGAGGGTATGCGTTAGGAAGGGCATCCAGCGTAAAAACATGTGCCAAATCAAACATGCGGAGGATCCGCTGTGGCGCCCCCTAACGGGAGAAGCTGAAAGAAAGTTTTTAGACTTCAAACTTGATGGATGATTATTATTATGTGCGTAAATTCACAATTTCACGTATAATACAGTATACAACTAAACAGTGTATATGAGTATTTATATTACATTGTGTGAATCTGATGAACTCGGATCGACTTGGTAAAATTGTCTTTTTAAATCTAAGCAAACAAAGTTCTCAGGATTTCTAGTCCCACACTAACCACAACATAACATTTGTAGATGCTGATGTGAAACCGAACAGTGACGTGATATTACAATGGTTGGAATATTCCATCTCCTGTTCTAATATAGAGAAAAGTAAATGTCGAAAGAGGGAGGAAAAAGGGGAAAACACACACACACACACACACACACACACACACACACACACACACAAAGTCATTTCATGGCTTTTTAGAAAGCGAAAAGTCAACACTGCTTTGTGCTGCTGTTTCAGCGTGACCCGGCAAAGCCTCGAACACTTAAACAGAAACCCAGAGAGAAGGAATAACAGTGGAGGATCACATGAAAGAAAAAAGTCTTTCAGAAAAAAAATCATCTAATTAAAAAAAAAATGAAACAAACGGGAGTTTGTTTTTTTCTTCTTTTTTTTTTTTTGCACCTTTTGGAAATCCGTCAAAACCGTTCACGCGGAAAGACGTAAAAACATGACGGCGACTCGAGCACGTGCTCGAACCTTTCTGTAATCAGTTTAATCAGAAAATCATGGAAGAGAAAGACGTTGAAAGGTGACCAATGCAAAGAAAAAAAAAAAAGAAAAAAAATAACGTACCGTGTAACTATGCTGCTTTAGAAAAAAAAGGTGTGAAATGACTCAATCTGGCTCCCAGGATAAATGAAGGTGTGAAAAAATACAGGTAGAATCCAGGATTCATGACTTTAACATAAAACATTTCTTGGTTTGATGTAAAAAAACGAGGGCAGTGCTCTTGATCGACACTGACATGTTGGCAAGAAGCGTTTGGAAGTAGAGGCACTTTTATACAGGAGATAAGAAATGGTATGAGTCTGATAGAAAGCGAGACAAGCTGGATGAAAGCATCGATAGATAAGATCCACCAAAAAAAAAAAGAACATCTTGCCAAGAATAAAATGGTCCAACTCTGGCTTTCACTTCACTTTCAAATAAATTGGCTTATAAAAGGAAGAAAGTTCTCGAGGAACTCGGTGCTCAATGAAAATAGTGAACTGGTGTTGCAGAGCAACGGGGGGTGGATTTGTTTGCGTCGAGCGCCCGGGGTTTATAAGGACAGTGAAAGGCTGGCTTACGAAGCGTTTTCAATTGTGCTTCAGAGGAATTAAATTTCCTGTACTTTATTCAGCAGCAGGAAACAGGAACTGCCTCACCGCTATCTTTTTATATGTCTCTTCATTCCGGCCGCATAACATCTTGCAATTAGGATGTCAACAATATTCACCAGGTCTCTTTCCACTCAGGCGGAACAAACCGACATAAAAAAAAAAAAAACGAAAAAAAAATTGTGGGTTTTCCAAAATTACCCCGCAACAAAATGGGGGCAAGGGGTCATTCAGGGACTAAATGAGCTTTTCAAATTTGCTTAATTCAGAGCATTATTATTCCATTAATGTGCCAGTGATACGAGATGCACAAATGGCTCTGACTAGTAGAGGCAAGATATCCAGCATTTCATCTAATAGTGTAGATTATTACATTCGGAAACGTCTCTGTGTTTTTTTTTTTTTCTTTTTCTTTGAAATAGTTTCCACCAACTGAGCTCTATTTATATGCATCAGAAACCGAAATCGGATTTGATTTGCGCAACATTTCCTGTTTCTTGGATTTCGTTCAAAGTGTTATAAATGAGTCTGGTGGACTCTACACACCTCCACGGGTTTTGTGAAGAAAACCCAGCAGCACTTTCCCCCGAGGAAGTGTAAGACGGCTATTTTGGGGGAAAAGGGAGATTTCTGCAATCTTGTTCTAAATTTTCGAAGGACTTGCAAAGAATTTGGTGAAAGCCCATGCAAGAGCTCATGAGTTTCGCTGACTTCGGTCAGGTTTATTCATTCGTTCATTTGACTTGTACACCGGGTTTCCGTGGAGTCTTAAAAAGGCTTTAATTCGCTGTTCTGGGTCTTACGTCATTTTTAACAGGTCTTAATTTTCCGATGTCCGTGTAACACAACCTCTGATGCTCATTCAATGGATGTTTTTGTTTGTTCGTTTTTGTGGTTTTTGTAGTTCTTTCTACGGTGGCCGAAAAGTGCAAAACAAAACAACAAATACAAAAACAAATTAACAAATACAAAACCAAATTAACAAATACAAAAACACATTAACAAATCCAAAAACATATTAACAAATCCAAAACAAATTAACAAATCCAAAAACAAATCAACAAATCCGAAAACAAATTAACAAATCCAAAAACAAATTAACAAATCCAAAAACAAATTAACAAATCCCAAAACAAATTAACAAATTAGAAAACACTAACAAATTTTGTCGTTGTGTTTTCGGATTTGTTAATGTGTTTTCTAATTTGTTAATGTGTTTTCGGATTTGTTAATTTGTTTTCGGATTTGTTATTTTGTTTTTGGATTTGTTAATGTGTTTTTGGATTTGTTAATTTGTTTTCGGATTTGTTAATTTGTTTT
>JAAIIK010000168.1:594966-614986 GCA_014706435.1 Silurus glanis
GTTTTTGGATTTGTTAATGTGTTTTTGGATTTGTTAATTTGTTTTTGGATTTGTTGTTTTGTTTTTGGATTTGTTGTTTTGTTTTTGAATTTGTTAATTTGTTTTTGGATTTGTTAATTTGTTTTTGGATTTGTTAATGTGTTTTGCACTTCTCGGCCACCGTATCTTTCTTTCGCCGGTCCAAATATAATTCGCTGTATTGCGACTCCAAATGAGACCAACACGCAACAGCCAATCAGCTTTCTGTTAGTGATGCGAGGGCTCAGTTAAAGCGTGTTTTAAACAACGTGTTTGTGTGCTTTTGATGTTGTGATATAGGTCTTAACTTTCATTTTTAATGGTCTTCAAAAGGACTTCAAAAGTCTGGGCTTGACTTAGTGATACCTGCAGGAACCCTGTTTACATTTCCTGGTGGCAACTACTTGAGAATGTCAATCTGAACCACTGATTTCTGCATTTCCTTTGCTGTTTACCAATTTACCATTTACCATTTCGAATCCATCCTGCATTTGCTTATGGGTCTTAGTCCAGTGAGACATATGCCATATCTGACCAGGAGGCATCTTTGCAGCACCCCAAAAATACCTCACTCAGCTCATCTTCCCTTAGACGTGTGAATCACAATACTATGATATCCATGGATTGCCATATTTCTCAGCATAAACCAACCAACTATTTGGTGAAATCTCTTTCCTGTCCTTTATGGTCCTAACCTTAATTCCTCAACAACATTTCCTGCAAATCCCAACATACCAAAACTCATCAAATCAAGGCCACCTCAAGGAGACAATCAAGTCTTTCCTGCGAGAGTACCACAACCTCATGTCACTTTCTTCTCCAGCTGCCGATGCCCGAGTTTTTAGTCTGCCCTGATTTGACTGAGTTCCACCTCCCATTATGACATCATTTATCGGCGGCCATATTTAAAGAGGAGAAAAGAAGAAAGGAGGCAGTTGTAGATGTGGTTGATGTGGTTTTGTGTCAATTCCCCTGATGATGAATGTCGCACTTGTTTTATACTAAATCTGAAGCTGTGCGGAATGTTGTGGCAAATCAAGGACCAGAGAGTGAGAAATATCACGAGCACCGGAGTGTGTGATCATGTAATATGTCCTCCCTGCAATCTTTTACAGGTCAGTTTGCAATGTGGAACCAGGAGCTCCTGAGCAACAAATGAACTCAACATCTGAGAGCATTATAGATTCCACACCGACTCCTCCATGCTTCAGCTTTAAATGTTCAATGGTGGAAAAGCAGGAGATGTAGATGTTATTTTGAGTATTGATTAAGATGTTGTTATCCAAAAAAGTTCAATGTATGACATTTTTAAGAAGTAGGATCTATCTGGAGTTGGTACATCTGGATATGTCTTGGGAATCAATTAGTAGATTCATCTCTTCTGCTTTTTTCTCTTTGGACAGGGTGTTTGTGTATATATTTTTTTTACTGCATATATAGTTTACACTACATATTGTAACTTAGTTAACTGGCAGTAGTGCCATCTTGTGGGGAGGAATATGAATCAGTGGTCCTTGATCATGAGTTCAATTCCCAGCACCACCAAGCTACCACTGCTGGTTGCTCAAGCAAGGTTCTTGACCCCTAACTGCTCAGGTGTAAGTCGCCCTGGATAAGTGTGTGGTGTGATGTGGTGAGGTTTCCTTTTGGCTTGTTTTGTTCAAGGGATTTTAGGAAGTGCATTGCATTGTTTTTGGTGCTTTCCTTTCAGGTAAGCATGTTCCTAGAATTCTTTTCTTTATTATTGTGGCCTTGGCTCACCCTGAAGTCAAGCGTGTTTGTACAGCTGTGGATAGAAACTGGTCTGCTTGTTTTGTGTAACACAAATAATATAGAGTTAAAGTAGAGACACACTCAGTAAAATATGACTCCAGTACAAAAGTATTTGCCTTTAAATGAACGTAAGTATCCAAAGTACTATGATTTATTATAACTATAATGTTCCTATTATCATTTTCATCACAAGATTCTTTGCTTAATCAACTCAGTTTATGCGAAAAGACTCGAATGTGACTCTCAGCACACTGATCTATTAATAGAATGATATTAATGACTCAAACACTGATTGATTTTCTATTACAATGATCATGAGCCCCAAACCTACTTTTCTACTACTTTAAAAGAATCCCGCAAATAAGTCCACGTGCAGTGTGGAGATTCTTCATCATTTATTCCTCTCTAAATGTTCTGCTTGCTTTTGAACTGACCCTGAACTTTCTGTTGGTGATCAGTAGATACCAAAACGCGTTTAAAACAGAGCGTGCGCTCGACCCTGATTGGTGACTCGCTGCATGTTTCACCGGTTACGATTTTTTATCCTCAGAAATAAAAAGGAACGACGTCGAGTAAAAAAAAGATATTTGACTGTGAATTGAAGTGAACAAAGTCTCCCCAAATGGAAATACTTCAGCTTTCATAAAACCCTAGTGTTTTCCGTTCCTGGAGTCATACAAATCTCTACTAGAGAACTTACAATGTCATACAAGAACCAATAAAATGCAAACTAGAGACACTTGATTCTCACATCAGACTCAGTTGATGTTCTCTAAAAGAATAGCTGACTAGAAATCGAAGATACTTGACAAAAAAAAAACTGGAGTCCATTCAAGTCTCTGTCATTTCTGTGTATTTCTCTTGGCACTGATACGCTAGACAATAATAGATGTCGGAATAACTCTCATTAAGGACCTAGAAAAGAGAGCAGTCATGGTTTACTTGTTCTAGTCTTGTTGGCAGGTGCTAGAAGAGGACGCACTGCTGTTCCACCTGATTAGGAAACAGCTTTTCTCACTCATTGCATCTGCTCTATCAACCCCCCTCCCCTCCACACACCCCACCCCCTTCACCGAAGGGTGTAATGATTCATGACAAAGCAGCAATGTAGTGCCACCAGTTTTCATTTTTCCATACTTTCTCTCAGATGTCACAGAGTATCTCTGAGACCTGAAACTACTTCTCCAATCGATAACAACCAAGCTATAAGTATTTGAGCAGAAGCGTATTCCAGGTATCAGACGTTACTCTGAATATGATTTAGTGCATTTATATGAAATTTGGGACACAGACCCTATACAGAATAAGCAATAATCTTTGGGGGAAAATGGGGTGGAGGGATGAAGAAAACATGTCACTAGCTCAAGCATGTAATCATTGGGAGAAAAAAAGAAAAAGGTCTTGATAACATGGGTTTGAGAGCGTGAGGTCATCCTTTCATTTATCTTCATTAACCTCTATATCATAAAGATACAGTGGATCTGGAGTTTAACGAGACGCTAGTTGATAGTGGTATCGAAAAGGTTTGAGACTAGTTTTGTAACACGCCAACAGATGGCAGCACAAGGCGGCACGCACAGTCACAGGGAGCAAAAGTCATCGTCTTGTGTAATACTAGGACATATTCCAGAAGAACGATGGAAGCACTGTATTGCTATATTTAAAGGTGTGTAGACGTAGATAAATAAAGTATTTTCTTGTAAACAGAATAAAATTTTTTGATACCACCTCGTCCATACACATCCACTTGTTGACACTTCGTCCATACACATCCACTTGTTGACACCCTTTTTGGGAGGTTTGAGCAAACCATTGGAGCCAGAGGAAACTCATGTGGATATGGAGGACAACATCATAAACACCCCCCCCCAGAAGGTAGCCTGAGGTATCCTTAGGTTCAAAACGGAGAGCCTAGAGCTAGCACTACCTGCTGTACCACCAGGCCACCTGAGGATATACATTTTTATCAAGATGTCTGCTGTATTGCTGGGAGCATTGAAATGGAAATGCTACATCTACTGGAACACAGAGACATTTACAACTTTGTGAAAAATGCTTTTCTAGCATTGTTATTTTATTGAGCTTCAAATGAGCGCCTGGAATCAATAATCCTAGCGAGGTCTTTAACTGCTGCACATGCTCTAACTGAATGGCCATCAAGTGTTTCTACATCATTTGAAAATATTCAGTTTTGCTTCTGATGGTACAGTAGAAGCTTCTCTTGTCAGAATTTAGAAAGAAATTACAGAGCCGTCAGTGTCAGGCATCTGTTAAACATTTAGATTTTATTAAGATGTCGCCACAAACCTACAGCTGTGTGTCATTAGCATTGTGCTGCAGAGGAATATTGTATTTATGATTATTCGCACACAAAGGGAGCAGATATAGAGTGGAACAAAACAGCAATGGGACTAGAATCGAGCCTTGAGGAACACCATTGCCACTTAGCAAGTGGAGTGTGATAACACAACAGATCCCCATGCAGATTAAACTGTATTTTATTCACTGTTTTAGTTTCCAATTGTTTACTGCTACTTATTTTTTTTAACTTATGATCACTTTGTGAAACATTTCAAAGGCTTTGAAAAAAAAATGGATGTAATATGGAACGGAATTTCAATCAAGCCATCCATTCAACCACAAACGAGATGTTTGTCTGCGAAAAAACTGAACACAGATTTAATTGCCCTGAGTAATGAGTCAGTGTTGATAAATCAACCTGGTTCATCTGCTAGTTTGGTATCACCAGCGGGGTCAGAGTTCACCGCAAATGAACATCTAATGGGAGCCATAAAACAGACAATATTTCAGACCAGGGGAAATAAAAAATATAAAAGGTACCACCATTTTTACTTCCATTGGAAGTTGCCAGGACACAATATCTCCTCCTGGGGATCAATGTTGGTTTGTTTGTGTGTCTGAAAGCGTTTCTGTTGTGTGTGTGTGTGTGTGTGTGTGTGTGTGAGACAAATTTCACACACTGACCATCCTAACTAACACATTTCACCTACACGTCCTTCCATCAGCACTCGTTCCTGAGTGTTTGTGTTCTCTGGCTCCTGCTGTGAATCCAGAAACTCCGCAATTACGTCTTCTGGGTTCGAATGGGCTCTAAAGGCTGAAAAATGGCTTTGTGAAAGTATTGAGTGTAAGGCGAACTGTACGGATGAGATGATTATGTTTGTGCCATTTGCAACCATCCGTCTGAAAGTAATTTAATTTTCATTAACCGCCTGGTGATTAAGCTGAGTAAAGAGAGACAATGAGAAGGAGCACGATGCCAATTACTCACTTTTAAGTCATCATATTTTTTTTTTTTGCTACCAGATTGAGTCCTGTGTGTTGGACTTTTAGAAGGATAAGAAAATGACAGCAGGGTCAAAAAGTCTGCTATCAAGACATTCGGTTAGTTAGTTATTTTAAAAAAAAAAGACTTTAAGATGAATTACTTTTATTCAAGAAACGCTAAGAATTTCAGGCATCTCATTTAGATTTATTCTCTTTTCCCTGTAAGGACTTTATACATTATACTGGGGTGTGGCTGTGAAGATTTGTGATCATTCACCTACAAGAGAATTACTGAGACCAGGTACTAAATTTGAGATGATGTGGAGGCTCCATGCAGTTCATCCCAAAGTTGAGGGGGTTGAGGAGGTCAGGACTCGATGCAGGACACTTGAGACTTGATACTCACTTTTCCAGTCCAACTTTAACACCAAGAATAGAGCTTGATTTGTGTACAGGAGAATTAGACTGCTGGAACAGCTCTCTTGGTAATTCTCTTTACCATGTTCAAAGATGTTCTATACAATGGTTTGCTTCCAACATTTTGTGGAAGCACCACATATGATTGTGATGGTCAAGGGTGCACATATATTTGGCCAATCAGGCAATAAAGGGGAAGGACGTGAAACCTCTAAGACATCATCGTTTTGGAGCACAAGTCTTGAGAAGTCAACAATAGTGATCAGTCAAATGAAGGACAATGAAGGACGTGACAAAAGAACCAAGTCGTTGGTTCTTTTGTCACGTGACCCCATAGACAGCGTAGAAGATACCAGATGTGAGCTACTCATTGTAATATATACTGTACATTATTGGAACTATAGTCAAAGTTGGTGTACGTAGACATGTAATATCTCCTCTTATACCCACCATCATGATTATCCACTTCACCATCAGACGACCTTGTAGGAAACCTGGACCGCTTGTATAAAAAATTCTTATAAGCAGCAGATCTACATCCAGCGACCATCCAAAATTCAACCCTCAGCCAGAGCCAAGTGCACAGAGTAATGAATCGAAGCCTTTCGCCTGTCAATCAAGGCCAGGGAAAAAATAAAGACTTGATAAAATATGTATGCCATGCACCAAACCTGCTCTAATTCCCTCCGATGCGCTCAAGGAAGTCAGCGTAAGTGCTCTGTGATTATCAACACACATTTACAGTCCGCCGAGAGCCATAGTGAAGATCACCACCTGCCACTGCGACGTCTGGAAACACCACTGCTCTCCTCACCATGTCCTGATTTAGCTTGCAGACAGATGCATCTGGGCCTCGAAGATGAAGCCGTTTCGATCAAACGCGAGTCATTTGAGAATTAATGAAAGTTAATGCTCGCTAGCTAAACTGGATTTAGCAAATGTAATCTATTGAATAAAAAAAATTCCATTTATTTAAGTGTATTTAATCAGTTTAATTTGTGCCATTGTAATCAGTTGCGCAATTTAATCAATATTATAAAAAGTGTATTTTTTAAATTATTCTATTTTAATTTTAAATTTTTTTTTTTTTTTACAAAATATTATAAAATATTATTTTAGATATTATTTAACCAAGTAGGCATTCTATTTAAATGTGTTTTAAAACTGTTGCTGTTTACAAATATTAATGATAAAAAACTGTCTGAAAACATAATAAAAACAAGCAATTTTATAATATTGCATTTCTTTGCAAATTAAAAAATGTAAAAATATATTCCTGTCATGGCTATGAGTAATAAAATATACAATTTAAATAGCCTTGTTTTTTTTTTTTTTCATTCCTACCATTTATTTTTTTTATATTTAGAATAAATCTGAAACTATAAAAGCCCCGTAACATGGATCTAATAACGCTGAGTAGTTTGAATAATTATGAAATTGCTAATATGTTCATAAAAAAAAACAAATCTCCTCATTATTCGACAACTTAGACATCATGATCCCAACATCGCCTGAAGACTCTACGGAGCTATCGCATGCTAACTCATCACAATTTCATCAGCGGCTGATGCTAATATTCAACTCTTTTTTTTTTTTTTTTTTTAAGAGATCCTGCTGGGTCTGAAAAAAAAAAAAAAATCATGGCTCAGGAGAACCTTGAGGGCATTAACGCAATCCAGCTGGAAATCTCATTAGGTTTCGCGCACCCGTTCGCACCTGAGCAATGTGGCGTCGCATGCAGATGCGCTAATTAATTCTGTGCAGGATAATGAGCAGCTATAAATACGTGAGGTTTAAAAAAAAAAAAAAAAAAAAAAAAAAGTTTTGTTTGAGTGAAGCAGCTGGATAGAGATGAGATCTCCTGATCCAGCATGAACTTAATTCATGCAAATTCCACGGATTAACGATCTCAAGCACCGGTCTGAATTCGAGTCTTATCGATCTCATTAAAAGGAATTCTTTTGATTTTTTTGGATGGATATATTTGTTTAAGAAGTAAGAAAATGGGAGGGGCTTGAGGATAAAAGGATTACAGGCTTATATATTGTCTCCTAGGTCTCAAATTCCCACTCATAATTCCAAACTTCGTGATGTTCAGTCGTTCCTTCATCCTCCACTAACACCAGTAAACATCCAAAAGCATTTTATATTTGAAATATGTTTCCATGTCAACGGCAAAAATGAGAAAATCCGGTGTGTGAGATCAGGACGAGTATGGAAGTGGACATGGAGCGACAAGGAACTGGAGAGACGTTGGAGAAGTGACAAGTCTGTGTGGGAGAGAAAAAGAATTGAGATGAGGGACTTGAAGAAAGCCTCGAAACAACTGTTCCGCTCGACAGATTTCTTTCTTCTGCGGGAGACATGACCGTGCGGAGGATGAACGTGGAGCGATGACTCGATAGGAACTCGATGAGGAACACGATTTTTCCATTTGCGCCTACAAGTCTTTAGAAAACAACAAGGAATTTGATGGTGATCTGTCGTGGAAATCCACCTTTTAAATGAAAAGATGGCCAGTCCTGGAAGTATTTAATAAGCTCTATGTTCAGCTGTGTATCTCATATAAAATCCTGAAGAACTACCAAGATGAAATCCCATCACTCAAGAGCTGTATAGGACACAATCATGCATATTAATATTTGAAAGAAAAGTTGACAAACCAATGAATTAATCATCATATTCCATCCCACGTTCTTCAACCGTATATGTATTTTTTACTGTCCATCCTCCTCCATCTAAATCTTTTGCATTACAGGCCAGAAGATAACAGGAGGAGATACTATGAAAATGAAAAGCACAAATGATCTATAATTGCTATATATGCTTTAGGATAAAAACAGGTCAAGAAAGAATATCTAATGATAAGTAATCATATCACAGCCAATCCAAACATCAACGACATGAATCACTCAGTCAGCAAAAACTCATGCAAATGTACCAAAATTATTGTGTTTCCCTCAAATTAATGTGATCATTGAGGGTAGAGCAGCATTTATTTCATCTTATAGCTGATGTAACATATGTGACAACCTTTTTCAAGGATGTTTCACAAAACCTATTGAGATGTATTGAGACACCTGACTTTTCTTAGCTACATATATTTTGTAGTATGTATAATTTTATAAAAAAATAAGGATAAAAAAATATATTTCACTGCATGTCAAAGTCTGTATGAATGTATGTGACGAATACAATTTGATTTGAATTGTACAGGATGTCTTTGGATGCATGATGATGATCATTCCAGCATGATGATGCCCCCGTGCACAAAGCCAGCTTTATGAAGATCTGGTTTCCATGAGTTGAAGTGGATCTTCCTGCAATATAACCCTATTAAACATGATGAATGTGAAAACACTCTGCACCCCAGGTCTCCTTGTGGCTGAATGAAATATCCACAAAATCTAGTGGAACATCTTCCCAGAAGAGTGGAGTTTATTATAATGGCGAATGGAGACTCAATGTGGAACGCGATATTCATACGGGAGCATCTAACAATCTAATGGTATTCCAGACACGTAATAATGCCTTCAAAATCTCCGGCGTATAAAATGCGATATGAGCTTCGCGTAATTTTTTGACGTACGATGGAATTGAAAAAGTCCTTGACGGAGAACACATTTGGACTTTCTTCGCGTGGAAACCGAGCCTCTCGCTCTTAAACAAACCTCGAACTCTGTCCCTTTCGAGTGAGAGATATAAATCAACAGAATCGATATTTACAAAGTTGGTGTCAGAGAGAGATAGGAGAGGGTGGCAAAGGCGCCGCGGTCGCTACGGTGATGCTTAACTACGGGTGTTTGCTGGATCGTAACGGTGGGTGAAGGGTGATTTGGGAATGTCCGATAGCTCGATGGTCCACTTGCTTGTGTTTGAGAGTGAGAACGATCAATAATACCACAGGACAAAGATAAAACACAGAAGGACAGAGAGAACGAGAGAGAGAGAGAGAGAGAGAGAAGGTGAACAAAAAGAAAAGAAAACAAAAACCACAAAGGGTTCAAGGATACTGTGGTCAAATTGCCACCTTCTGGGAGAAACAATGAAAAGTTCTTCTTCTTCCTATTATAATTATTATTACAGTGGGAAGTTCTTAGTGGTTAATTTTCTGGGTCTTACATTTTTTGGGGGATTTCAATCCCCACTATCCCCAAGCTGGGGCCCTTGAGCAAGGCCCTTAACCCCTTAGTACACCAGGGTTTGCTGTATTATGTCTAACTCTGCTCTCTGACCTCAGCGTAACATTTAACTTCACTTGGAAATGCAAAAAATGAATTTCACCTTGCGTTTATGTACATGATTATTACAAACTTGTTAATATTTAACTGCTCTTCTTTTTAATTATTAGTGAACTCACAATTATAAAATGTAACACAAATTCAAACACCCAATCTAGAAAAAAATCATGTGGTGGTGGACTGGAGTTACTGTTACATCCTAGATGGTGGATTATTTTCCCACAGCAGTGCAAAATTGAGAGTTTTATTTCGCTCATCCTACAGGAATCTAAACACGCTCCTAAAGTACCTGTAACCAGTCTTGTCCTTCTTTTCGGATCTGCGTAAGTTCTCTTCAAATGGAGACACTCTGTGTGAGGATGGTTCCACATCCTAAAGATCAATGAAGTTACTAAGCAACTCAAGAAATTTGACGATGGATTTAGACTGTAATTAATATCAACAGTCTGCTACAATGGTTCAGGACCACAGATTGCATGGACAGCGGCGCATTTCAGCATTCAGCTATCACTGAACAGCGCCTCAACAATAATGGAACTTTAATGAAGGGACATTTGGTGATTAGGATGAGTCTGGTTCCTCTCAAGGTTTCTTCCTCATACCATCTCAGAGTTTTTGCTTGTCACAGTCACTACTGGCTCACTCTTTAGGGAGAAACATATAGGCACTAACATATAAATCCATAATTCATTACGTAGTTATCTCTGTAAAACTGCTTTGGGTCAACACCCATTGTTAAATGTGCGCCACAAATAAAACTGAATTAGATTTAAATTGGCCAAAACATCCTAAAATTATCCATTTGTAGATTCATTTAAAAAATAATTTTGTTCCTGTGGTCAGTTTCGTTAGAGCAGCTATGAACAACCATTTCTTCACCACAGTCTTTTTGACTCTTGAGGTAAAAACGGCAAAAACAATTAAACAATCAAACAACCCGAGTAATGTTACAGAGAAAAGAAAAGCACATCCACAGACCACCTTAAAGTTTCCTCTGGTTTCCTGTTTTTTTCTCGATTTTTATAGAACAAAAGCAGTGATTAAGCGGAGCAACAGGAAATCAATCCGGAGCAGGAATTGCGGAATACCAATCACATTCCTCGACAGCGTCTACATTCAGGTTTGAGAACTTTTTCTGTCTTGAAAATGGCAGAAAAGCATCACAGCTTTACCTCTGACTGTTAATTATTTGTTAATTGTTCAGTAGATCACGAACGCTAACATCTACAGTGACCTGCGATGTAGCGCTACAGTAAATATTAATTAAGCACAAGCGTGAAAGTAACATTCGGGAAATATACACCATTTGATTATTGGCAGATGATATTTATAGCCATCTGGAATCCAAAAACCTTAAAAAAAAATATATATATATATATATATATATATATATATATATATATATATATATATATACTTATTAACCAACATTATTTTTTTTATTTATTTACCAAATTATTTAAAGAATTTGATTTATGGCAATTGATTACTGATACAAATTTTGTGTGTAATGTGAATTTATTTATTTATTTATTTATTTATTTATTTATTTATTTATTTATTTATTTATGTATGTATTTATAACCTTGTATCAAATGTTAGGTATCAGTTTACTTCTATTATTATAAAAAAAAAAAAAAAAAAAGGTGCAGGCTTATTGGTTAAGGCTTTAGATTCTGCATCAGAAGGTTATAAGTTCAAATCCCAGCACCACTCGAAGTGAAATTTGATGATCACTTGATGTGAAAAAAAAATCATTTTGTGGATCGATTCTATTAATTATACATTTATTACATCAAGTTTACATTTATACAGTAGATTTAAAAAAAATATACTGTAATTAAATAAAGAATTTCCTTCTATTGTTATTGATTTATAGCTTTTTTTAATTATTTAATAAATTGTATTTAAATAAAAAATTCCCAGAATGCCCTGTGGAGTTTTAGCTCTAGTTTTTGCCAATGAAGTCACACAGGACACACACGATACAGCTTAAAATATCCTCACTTGCTCCCAAAGGACATTTCCCTACTGCTTGGCTCTTCTCCTAAAAAAACAACAAAAAAGGTTTATATTTTAACCTCAAACTACTAAGTGTCAGAGAGAGAAAGAGAGAGAGAGAGAGAGAGAGAGAGAGAGAGAGAGAGAGAAAGAGCGGTAGATGGAAAATGTCCAATGCCATCTATTTCTGTCTACCTCTGAGCTCTGGAGATCCGACGAGTCTGGCAGGAGGGCAGCGAAGGTCTGATTTGCCAAATCTGAATTTTTTTTTTCAATTTCCTGTCTAAAAGATCAGATCACTACAACTCCATGATTCAAAAAGTGAAAGTGATTTAGAGAGCCGGGGGACGGAATACATCTTGTATCTCTCTTTCTTCATGATCTCACGTCATTTTTTTTACAACCCATCTACACGTTCCTGACCCCGAAATTGAAAACGTCTTCCTTTTACATCTTTTTCAGGCACGTGACTTTTCTAACACCAGGAGGCGTGAATTATAGAAAAACTAATAAAAATAAAATGTTAAAAAAAAAGAAACAAACAAAAAAAAAGTACAATCTTTTTAAATAAATGTCGGACGATCACGTTTAGGCAGGAAGTTCACGTGTTCTCATAGCGCCGTATAGATACGGTTTTAACTCTTATCTAAGTAAAAAATGCATGCCGTTAGTGTAAAGCATCCATAATAAAGTTATTACAATGTTATAACATGATAATAACTGGCCATATATGACACGAGTGACTCAGAGATATGGTCTTTGAATTATCGCTGATATTTATTATAAGCATGAATGAACATCTGATACGTAGCATCATTGCTACATAGCGGTTTGATCAATGATCTGTAAATCAATACTGTTATTATGATGTAATAACCGTGTAATAAGTTTCAATCTAAAGAAATAGACGCTGAAACGCAAAAAAAAAAGTGAATACAAAAATCACATGCTGTATTGCATTTATATTTTAGTGATGGTCTAATTATTAAAATTATTATTTTATTATTATTAATAATAATATTACATTTAATTATTATTAGTAGCAGTATTATTATATTTGAAACATAAATTGGATCTCAGTATTTATTAAGCATTATTGTGACAGTAAAATAAAAAAATATATATACTTATTTATTTATTTATCTATTTAATAAACTAAACGCACGGTAATTACGAATATAAATTGGGTGTGCAATGTGTAAATTAGTAATTTATTTATTTGTTTATTTATTTATATATTTATTGCCTTCTATTAAATTGCACTTTATTAATTATTATTTTACTTTTATAATATATATATATAAAAAAGACTTTAATAAATGAATAGTGCTGTTATAATAACAGAATAGTAACAGAAATCATTATTGTAATTTTTTCAAATTGTTTTACATTATAGTTATTAATATATATATTTTTTATGTGTTCATCTAATATATGAGGATGATATTTTATTTCTTTTTTTTTATTCTTACTTTTTCTTGCATCTAATTAAAAAAATCCAATAAACATATGGAGAAAAAAATCAATCAAATAAACGAGGCACGTTTAAAATCTACCCAAAATCTTAAATCTTCTTCAAATCGTTGGGATCGGCGTGCCTGTGCGACACGCTAGCGTAGCTGCCTTTAATTGCATTGCTAATTTGCTAACCAGGGCAGCCATCTAATCGACGACGAGTTAAAAAAGATGGAGACAAATTGCCGAGCAGGATGCTAATCACGGCGGTCAGAGATAGCTTATTGACTCGAGACGCTTCCCCCAGGAGGAGTGTGTTCACACATCAGCTCTGCTGTGTCTCAGGCTGATAGATGGCTTGTGTGAGTCGGTTCGATCGTCGGGTGAGAGAGTTCACACCGGCTTCGTTATGAAGGGGGAAAAAAACGTCTTGAAAAACGTGACTTCTTTATTTATTCTGTAAGCGCTAATGTGGCTAGCAACGAGCTCAAACCGCTAAGGCGTGTTGTAAATGTAAGGGAGATAAAAACGTAATGGTGATTAAAAAAAGCCCACAAAAACACAACAAATAAAAATCTAAATAGAGTAGCAAGCAGCGATTGGCAGAGTCCGAGCTATGTATTTCATACGGCGCCTTTAAGAAGAATGAAGATCGTAAATAAACGCACTGTTTTTATGATCATGCCCGGATGTTAATGCTTCTAAAATCTCATTTAAAAAGACAAAATTATGCAAATGAGATTAATAACTGAATTTTTGATCAGTCCTATAGACATACAAAAACAATTAAAAAAGAAATTGTTATTAAAAATCTTTTTTAAAACACGGCTAATTATCAATAACGATGCTCACAGACAAGTGCGGGACGGCCAGACGCATTTCCGTCCAACTTCATTCACTCTTAAAGTGCTACACTGAATATATGATGGAATCACGTCAGCAGCTGAGGTCCGAGCCTTGAAAATGCCACCTGCAGGCGCTGAGAGGGAACTTTAACCTCGCTCTTCACTAGCAGAATGAAGAACGGAAAGGAAAAATGGCTTCTTCTTTAAAGCAGGCCGCTTTCAAACACACTCTAATGGCTAAAGATGAATGAAAAGAAAAAATTATGATAGTAAAAGCCAGGCAAGAGGGCGTTAGCATGACCTTTGCTAACTCAACACAAGGCAAACTCCTACTGTTGTTCTTTTCGAGGTAATGAAAGGTCGACTAAAAACGGCAGAACAGCGTCTCTTCAAAAGGTTTTTTTTTTATATATTTGGTTCAAAAAGTCTGTTTTTTGTGCCTCCATGTTAAACAGTGCTTGGACCCCTGCTGAATGCTATCTAATTAAAAAAAACACTTAAATCGGGCTAATAGTTAATTATGCTAAACGTTCCTCGCTACAAGTTTACATTTTCTCCCTTTAAAATTGCAGCTACTAGCTAACACCTAGCATTGCCGCATTGCTAATAACGGCGTCTGATTCTCTCCGGAAATGCTAGCGATTTACGGGGCGAAACCAGTCGCTGAAAATCCAAGGAGAAGGAAACGGTTTGTTTGAGACGAGCAAACCGGCGAATGCTAATTAATACCACGCGGTGCTTGGTCCAGAACATCAGACGTCTTCTCTGTGTTTCGAGGCTAATTGTACACTTTTTACAAGTTCCTCATGTTCCCACATTAAAGCAGTCAGACATGGACATCACCCCCCCCCCCCCCCCCCCCCCTCACACCCACACAAATTTCCACACCACAGACCTTCTCGCTTGTGAATGAGCACAGCTTGCTCCGCTACAGACTGTCATTCTGTGACACTTCCGACATGCCATCTATCACACACACACACACACACACTCACACACACACACACACACACACACACACACACACACACACACACACACTCCCATTCTGTAAAAGGCACATCAGATGTTATCTTAACCAGCACATCCACTCAGTAATTAAGTCTCACTCAAGTACAACAAGACGGAAAATCGCAGCAGTTCAGTCTGAACCAAATTTCAGTCTTTATACAGAAAAATCAACCTCGAGAAGAATCTGGAAAACGACCCGTCTCTCACAACCTGTCTTCTACCCGTGAGCTGTTTTTACGCTAGCTGTTTCAAGTGAGACGTCTGAACTCATTACATTTAACCAGCCAATCACCGAGCTGATCATGTGACCACTGCTGGGGAAAATCATGTGAACCTACGTTTAATCCCCATTTGTTAAACGAGTTTCTCTCTGAATCAGTTTTCTTTCCAATGGCTAATTATCTTCGTTTCATAGCGTTTCTCTCAGTTGTACTACTTCTACTAGTGTATGTTAATAATAGGGTTTTTATCCAATCAGATTTCAGGGTCAAGCCCTTCGGAATGAACACTGCAGGCGCCTGGAGTGTAAAGTTTGAAGGCTGCTGCTTCAACCAATCAGATTTCGAGTTGGCGTCACCGGGGCCGTCTAGCAGGACATCCGATAACATCTGCATTTTCACTGTATGAGATTCCTGTCTGCGATGCAACGCTCGGTTCTTTATAATATTGAGGGGTTCTGTAGACGTGGAGTCATAGTGATGGGATTAAGAGGTGGATTGATCGAGGAAGGACACCACTAAAGGCCGTGGGGTGAAATGCACAATTTCTATAAACAATCCGGAGAAAAAAAAAAACACAATATAGTGTAGCTTGCTAGAAAACTCGTCCCACTTTTTAAAATGACCAGAATCAAGTCATCCAATCGTCCTTGATTCGTCATCAGCGATCGGTTTGTTCGCCACTCTTGCTAATTAAAACGTTCCAGCATGAATACAGGAGCCGCCCCTCGGAACGCCGGCGTTATACCCCGGATAAAAACTTAAGAGGAAACGCGATGTGCCCTGAGAGCGTCCGAATTCAGCGGAGTAAAAAAAAAAAAGAGCTTTGATCGTGAGCACTTTGAAAAAGTTCAGTCGGGCTTCGGCTTTGGCAGGAGATAAAAAAGGAAAAAAAAAAAAAAAAAAGGCTGAGTTTCTCTCGACAGCTTCTTTCATATTACGGGACAAAAGAGTGAAAGAAGAAAAGAGAAAAAAAAAGAGATGCACAGAACAGAAGCTATGGAAATGCTTGCGTGGAGACCCTGAGAGCGAGCCCATCTCTCGGCTTTTTCCAAAGGTGAGCTCAGATCCAGGAGCGTAAGCCCAGAAAAAACCCTAAACCCTTTGTAGTTTCAGAGGGATTATGGGTAATCTGGTGTCTAGCTCTTCTGTTGAAGTGAACTGAACAAAGCTAGGAATCGATGGGAGTCATAATGTCCAACATGGCTCTCAAACTTAAATATAATAAAAACTAATTCTCATTTAAATTGTATTAATCCCCTACACAGTGCAACCTGCAGAAGTTTATGGACACCTGAGCATTGGCATGTGCTTCTTTTCAAGCATTTCATTCCACATTTGCTGTTATAATAAGCTCTGATCTTCTGGGAAGATGTTGTGGAGATTCATTCGGTCACAAAGGTGTTAGCAAAGTCAGATACTGATGTAGGTGAGGTGTGGAGACCTCGGGTGGATGCAATCAGCATGAAAAAATCATCCCAAAGAGGTTCAAAAGGATTGGAGCTCTATAGGAGGAGATCTTTCGCTCCAAGCTTGGAAAGCGGATCGTCATGGAGCCTGTTTTTTTTGGAAGAACTACTTAAGGCTGGAAAAATGAGGTGTCCCAATACTTTTAGCAACATAGCATTTATATATTTATATATGTTAGATTATGTTGTTACTCAATTTCTGGTTCCACCGTATTAGGAATGAAATATAAGACCACAACATCAAAAACATCAAACAGCAAAGTTTCGATCCAATAGAGATTCGCGGCAAAAAGAACCAAGCTGATTGGCTGTTGCATGTTGGTCTCATTTGTCATAATACCACAAATTACAGTTATGTTCAAAATAATAGCAGTACAATGTGACTAACCAGAATAATCCAGGTTTTTAGTATATTTTTTATTGCTACGTGACAAACAAGTTACCAGTAGGTGCAGTAGATTCTCAGAAAACAAATAAGACCCATCATTCATGATATGCACGCTCGTAAGGCTGTGCAATTGGGCAATTAGTTGAAAGGGGTGTGTTCAAAAAAATAGCAGTGTATGCCGTTGACTGTACAAACTCAAAACTATTTTGTACAAACATTTTTATTTCTAGGATTTAGCAATCCTGTGAATCACTAAACTAATATTTAGTTGTATGACCACAGTTTTTTAAAACTGCTTCACATCTGTGTGGCATGGAGTCAACCAACTTGTGGCACCTCTCAGCTGTTATTCCACTCCATGATTCTTTAACAACATTCCACAATTCATTTACATTTCTTGGTTTTGCTTCAGAAACAGCATTTTTGATATCACCCCACAAGTTCTCGATTGGATTAAGGTCCGGGGATTGGGCTGGCCACTCCATAACATTAATTTTGTTGGTTTGGAACCAAGACTTTGCTCGTTTACTAGTGTGTTTGGGGTCATTGTCTTGTTGAAACAACCATTTCAAGGGCATGTCCTCTTCAGCATAAGGCAACATGACCTCTTCAAGTATTTTGACATATGCAAACTGATCCATGATCCCTGGTATGCGATAAATAGGCCCAACACCATAGTAGGAGAAACATGCCCATATCATGATGCTTGCACCACCATGCTTCACTGTCTTCACTGTGTAGTGTGGCTTGAATTCAGAGTTTGGGGGTCGTCTCACAAACTGTCTGTGGCCCTTGGACCCAAAAAGAACAATTTTACTCTCATCAGTCCACAAAATGTTCCTCCATTTCTCTTTAGGCCAGTTGATGTGTTCTTTGGCAAATTGTAACCTCTTCTGCACATGCCTTTTTTTTAACAGAGGGACTTTGCGGGGGATTCTTGAAAATAGATTAGCTTCACACAGACGTCTTCTAACTGTCACAGTACTTACAGGTAACTCCAGACTGTCTTTGATCATCCTGGAGCTGATCATTGGCTGAGCCTTTGCCATTCTGGTGATTCTTCGATCCATTTTGATGGTTGTCTTCCGTTTTCTTCCACGTCGCTCTGGTTTTGCTCTCCATTTTAAGGCATTGGAGATCATTTTAGCTGAACAGCCTATAATTTTTTGCACCTCTTTATAGGTTTTCCCCTCTCCAATCAACTTTTTAATCAAAGTACGCTGTTCTTCTGAACAATGTCTTGAACGACCCATTTTCCTCAGGCTTTCAAATGCATGTTCAACAAGTGCTGGCTTCATCCTTAAATAGGGGCCACCTGATTCACACCTGTTTTTTCACAAAATTGATGACCTCAGTGATTGAATGCCACACTGCTATTTTTTTGAACACACCCCTTTCAACTAATTGCCCAATTGCACAGCCTTACGAGCGTGCATATCATGAATGATGGGTCTTGTTTGTTTTCTGAGAATCTACTGCACCTACTGGTAACTTGTTTGTCACGTAGCAATAAAAAATATACTAAAAACCTGGATTATTCTGGTTAGTCACATTGTACTGCTATTATTTTGAACATAACTGTATATTTAGACCAGCGACCAAGAACAGCGAATTGAACTTTTTAAGGTCCAAATTTTAGATAAAAAATGTTTTAAGACTCTGTGGAAACCCTGGATTAGGAACGCAAGCCAACCGGATGTGAGATGGAGCGCGATCGCGGCGCGTATCGTCAGCTACTCTAGCCATCTGTTCTTTAATCGAGTCAGCAGGAGGAAGATGAAGTGATGGACATGTGCACCTCGTAACCCCCCCGGAGCAGTTTGCCCTTTATAGACACGACGTCTTCATCGGCGGCTCCTGCTCCTGTTCTTCTCCTGCTCTTTTCCTGCACATACCGCTGCTGCAAAAAAACACATTATTCATACTCAGAAGAAGAAGTCTGTGATGTTTAGCTAAAAAAAAAAAAAAAACCTCTCAGAACTCCACGATGAATTATTCCGTTTGACTTTTCACAAAAAAGATCCTCAGCTAGTTCGGATAATCTCCATCAATTTCTCTCTCTCTAAATATTTATAGGTAAAAACGAATCAAATTTGGGATTTATCAATACTTTGAAATGTAATAATTTTTTTTTCCGTGTCCAAGGGCGCTAAAGGTCAAAACAGGATGCTGTACCTCCGAGAGACAACGCTTAAATGAAATGTCAGTGATGTGCCGTTTCACCTGCGACGCTCTCCTGTTAATAAACGCCTGTCCGGATGATTTTCCAGTTCGCTTTTTCAGGATGAAAAATAAACGAGGTCTTATTAGCCGCCTCTCATGAGGAAAAGGCTAACGGAGTTAGCGGATTGTGCGTGCCGCGTCCTATTCATCACTTAATATCCGTGTAAGTGCACAGATTGTTTGGGGCTGTGCAGCAGCATCAATCATGCTAAAGTTGACAGCTAACGGTGCGTTCGTCCTCTGCGGTTCTGGACCGAGTCCCCAGGGCCGGCCGTCTGTTCTCTGGCTAATGCTAACGGCCGGCGCGGAGACGCTAGCGGCTGACACGTCGCACATGCTATAAAGCGATCTGCCAGTCATGCGAGCGCTACAGGGAGAAAGGGAACATGGCAAAATGATAAAATATACAACACAAGGCAGCTGTTGGAGATATAATGGGCTTCTGCTGGCGCTTCTCATTCAAACTCCACGAGCAGCAGACTTTCTTTTCACTCTGCTCTGGAGTGTGTGTGAGTTCGTGTGAAAAGGAAACTCGAGTAACAGAAATCGAGTCGCAGGATCGCTGATGAGAGAGTGTGTTTTTATATCCAGATCACACTGACGAGTAAAAAACACTGCTTTATTTCAATTACACACACACACACACACACACACACACACACACACACACACA
>JAAIIK010000168.1:620758-638132 GCA_014706435.1 Silurus glanis
ATAAAATCAAAGTCCAAGGTGAATTATGTGACACCTGAGATGACTTCACTTGAACTAGGAGACCCAATCCTGTTCCAGAAGATACAGCAATGTTTTAATATGGCCTGGCTGTGAAAATGGTCTGATCTTAACTTTGCTAAACACCATTGGAATGAACGTAACTGCTGACTGAACCCCAGGCCTCCCTTTTGTCTGAATGGAATCTTTCACAAATCTCCACGAAGTCTAGTGAAACATCTTCCCAGAAGAAGAGCTTTCAGTGAGGTGCCCACAAAACCTTTCAGTGAGGTGCCCACACACATTTTGCCAAATATTATAGGTTTTGAAGTGAAGAAGAAGTTATGCTATGTTATGGAAGTCTGAGAAGAGAAATTGTAATCTTTACAGTCTTAGTTGTGATGTTGCGATTCAGGTTCTGAATGTTGCAAGTGAGATGAGTCGTGAGCTTTGGGATGAGTTGAATTTTGAGTCAAATTGCAACCTATAAGCTTAGAAACCTGCTAATCAATAAATTAGCAACTCAAGTAATGACTGTGAGACCTGGATCCCTATCTGTGCATTGCCCTGCTGTAGGAGACCATCAATACCATCTCCTTCCCAACAGGCTCCAAAACCAATAACATCTCGCTACATCTGTCTCTGGAGTAATTACGCCTCGGAATGGCCCTTTGCTCGATTATGGTCCCCTCAAGTCCAATTATTCTGCACACAAGGATAATCTGATCATCTTGTTGCACTTATGTTCAGGAAATTCCAGTTATTTATTCGCCATCTGAGAGACGACTAGCTAGGTTCATTATCCAGTTAAAGAGCGGTTCAAAAAGCCAAGCTGTTTCTTTTCACACCGGCGACGAGGTTTCTTTGTTCGTTATTCGCAGCAGTCCAGAAGCGTGTATCTGCAGAAAGGATCTAAAACGTGATATATAAAAGATAGGACTAATTAAGGCGATTTGAGGTGTAAATCATTAAGGGCTGAGAATAAACATCACGTTTGAAGCACGCACGGTATCACAGCTTTCGTTTTTCTTATTATTAAATGACAGAAATGTGACGTTTGGTGTCAAAAGTAATTTAATAATTTGTTTTTTTTTTAACCACGGTACTGTCGAACTTAAATCATATATTTAGAAGACTTAATTTTTCAATTACTGCCAAATACTGAGAAAAGGATTCTGGGTAATTGGCAGTATAAATTGCTAAAGGGTTTGGAACATTGGGCAAATGAATCTGTTACATTGAAGATCTTTTTTTAATATACAATGTATAGTCTGGATAATTAATCGGTTTGATTCAACATGGCATTTTTTGAACAGCACACCAGAATTTCGATCCACTGGAAACTTGGGAGCATTTTAGCACTGATTTAGCACACATTTCCTTTCAAATGTATTAGCATTAATGTGAAAATAAAGCGCAGCTTACCGGGAAATGTAATGACCATTTTTGAATAGAGGACCAGCACCATACCTTTGACATCAGTCTAGACTTTTTGTTTTTTTTCCCTCCTTTCATCCTGCATATGTGATTTTCATCAAAGCCCCTGTGTATTGTCTTGTTACATGAAGGGCGATGAGTAATTTTCAATCATAATTAGGCTACTAACAACGAGCTGAGTGCATATCGAGTCTCCCCCAGACGGTACTTTCCATTGCGGATTATGTATATATATATATATATATATATATATATATATAAACTTTCTGTAAAAAGGCTACGCTGAAAAATGACCTGAAATGGGTTCATATCACACTGATCGAAGGTGACAGCATGCTATTGAAGGGTTGCAGGTTCGTAAATGTATGTGTTTTTAGGCTTTGCTGAAATACACTAAATATGTCTAGTTTCTCGATGAATGCCCGAGTGGAAAGAAAGTAGAAGGTGAGAAAAGAAAGGTGGCGTCTAAGGCGTCTTGTTGGTAATTCCCATATCTTCTACAGATATAACTTTTCATGCCTTAATGGCCACCTATTTTAACAGTGTCCAGAATATACTCTGCCTTTTAAATCAACGTGGAGGGGTGAAATATTGAGTGCATACAGTGTATATTTTACCGGAGTGAACGGATTCATCAAGGCCTGGGCCCAGCAGCACTGATATTCAAATAATAATAATAGCTAAATGAAAGAGATAGACAGAGAAATGGATGGCCAGACAAAGTGAGAGATACAGATAAAGCAAAAGATACATTTTGAGTCTGATGATATTGCATTTCCATCAGCTTTCATCCAGGCTGATTTGATCAGAGCACAGTGTTGGGTGGATTGCTCAAAGGCCTAATGGTGGTATTTGAGCTTACAACCTTACAAAAAATAATAAAATCACAATTATCAGCGGCAAAACATATTAGGCATATGTTTGTTTAAACCTCTCAGAGCAGCATTTCTGTTCATGTCTTATGTGGATGGTTTAAAAAAGGTTTAAGGTTTGTGCCACCCAGGCATTGTGGCCACTTCAGTTTGGAGGACATGTGTATACCATCTAATGATCTGTTCAAATCATGTGTACAAGGTGGTATCAAAAGTTTTGAGATTAGTTCTTTTCACAAAAACAGCGTTCTTCTGGAACATGTCCTGGAAGTCTTCTTTTTGAAGTGTGCCAATCACCTTTTGTGATTCATGGCCGGTCTTCATGCGCAATGGTGTCAACGATTGAGCCGGATCTTCATCTTCAGGAAGAGGGCGAAGTCCACAGGAGCCAAATCTGTCGAGGAAATCTGTTCAGGGGACTTATGTCTCGTCGTCTTCCAGTGATGTTGTTCCGCTCAAAACGCATTTTGAACGAGTCGTTGCAGCATCGCCATATGTCAAATGTATGTCGTGTCAAACATCTCTGTGGAAGAACAGCACCAGAACAGCACCAGTCAGCACCAGAACAGCGCCAGTCAGCACTGTTAGTCTCGAAACTTAATTATGCCACCTCGTTAGATTAAAGTTTATAGTTTTTTTTCACCAATGATGTAAGTAATCCCGAAAATGCAGCATAGATATTTATTAACGTAATATTTCTATCTAAATGTTCCATTTGTTTTTATCAAACTATTTATTATTTTTTCAGATATTGTTGCTGGTTGAGAAGGATTCCGCTCAGGTTTTCTCTCTTATTCTCTCTCAGAAATCTTTCTAGATCGAAACGTTTTTAATTTACTGTATGTAAAGCTGCTTTGCCAAACTCGCTATACACATGCACTTCAATTGAATTATATATGACATCTCCATACACACAAACAGCAATGCAAATCAAGACTGTAAAAGTAGCTGCGAGAATTTCATCCGACACAAAAGCTCTGATGACTGACCTTCGCCGCGATCAGAATCGGTCTAAGTTGCTGAATGTCTCTGTGGAGACTTTTACTGAGCGATTCATCATTTTTATGCTCAATCATGAAGTTGTTTTTTTTTTTTTTTTACCTTCTTAAACCTTGATCTCCCTTAGGCCACCTGGTCATTGTAAAAAGAAAAAAAGTGTGTTGATGGCAATACATTACCATCACATACCCACTGGATTAGAATTAATTGTCTTGCAATAACAGCTGTTTTTTTGGCCACGCAGCAAAAAAAAATAAGGCATTAAACAGCAATATACAGGAAATAAAAAACTAAATTCAGATGAAACAATTAAAGGACTGCTTTTTTAAGAGCTCATAGATATGCTACAGCAATCTCTTCTTCCGCCCCATTAATCCTTGTAATAAAATAGTGTGTGTGTGTGTGTGTGTGCGGAATTTCGGTGCAACGGCAAAGGTTTTAAGAGCTATTTCTAAAGTATTCACGAGTCTGTATGGTTTATTTTTGGTACATGTATTGTATCTGTGGTAGTTCAGGCATTAACATGGAAGATCAGGTAACTCTAAAGGTGATTTTTAGCCAATTCCAAGGTCAATCAGATCATTTGGAGTTAGACCAGCTAAATCTAGGTAAATAAGGTAATTCTGAGGAAAAACTAAGGTAAACAATGTCATTCTGATGAAATGTTTAGCTAAATGTTGCAATTCCGAGGTAGATTATGTAATTCTGATGTGTTCCAATGCGACATCTGATGTAAATAAAGCAATTCTAGGGAAACCAGGTAATATTGTGGTAGATCTGAGGTGACTCTTAGCTCAATCTATGGTAGAATGAGTAATTATTTGGTAAAATCTGATGATTCTGAGGTAAAATATCATTCGAAGGTTATTCTAAGTAGGGATTAGTAGTGGGGGCAAATGAAGTGTGAAGTGAGCTCATGTAATTCAGAGGTTCTGAATTCTGAAGTAATTTCATTTGAATGAGATTAATGTAATTCTCATTAAATATTTAGGTAAATGTAATAATTCCTGATTCTAACTCTGATAGAAATACAAAATTGCTAATAAAATACACCACATCGCTGAGGTAATTTGTACCTCATTTTGACAAAAATCTGGTAATCACTCGAGTGAGTCTCAAGGTAAATCAAGTAATTCTAAAATAGTTCTAGTTTAATTTAAGGTATATTAAGCAATCTTGAGGAAAATCATAATTCTGAGGTAAAGTAAGCATTGTTGTGTCCAAAATTGTAAGTAATTCTAGGATAAATCAAGCACTTGGTACCATAAGTAATTCTTAGTTTATTGTTTGGATAATTCTCAGATATCTAAGAAAAATCTGAAGTGAATCATGCAATTTTTTGGTCAGTCATTAAAATTCCCAGAATTGATACAATTTTGAGGTATATACTGTATGTATGTGGTAAATCAGACAATTTTGTCATTCTAAAGCAACCCTGAAGTAATGTTGTTGTGAAAAAAACAATTCTAGTTTGTTGTGGATTTGCTATGCTTGCTTTAGGCTATTACCAATACAAATTGAGCTATTCGTCTTGTGTCTCTAATTGTGAAGCTCTGCTGTTGCTCACCAAATCAACAGCACTTTGCGACGATAGCCTTGAGTCATAGTCATATAAACCAAGCTTGACACTCAATGAAATTAGCTTATGCTTCATACAAAATTTTATTCTTTTTTAGTCAAACTATTTTTGTGGCAATTTATCCCTTAATTTATTTATCTAATAAACAGATTTGTACATGCTGCCTTAGGAAATGTAGGAGGGACACTTAAAGCTAGAGTCCTTCACTATTATCTCAAAACCTGGCAACCATACAATGTTTTGGTTTCAATTCTAAAGCCTTAACCTGCAACTTTTTATTAATTGTAACCTAAACAGTGTTGAAGAACAAGTAAAAGACTGCTGTATTAACCCAGCAATAACAGTATGGCCGCTGGAGTGAAGCAAAATTCTCCAAAATGATAATGAATGGAAATAATAACCCTTTAAACATACTGAACACGCGAACGAAGAAATATCAAATAATTCGAATCTCTAGAACGGGAACGTCTTGTGACGTCCGTTGATTCCGAGTTCTCTTTTGCACGGCTCTTACATCACCATCTGAAGCGAGATCAGATGGAGCTGTGCTAATCCTGTGGGAACAAAACTAATCTTTGCCTCACCTGAGAAACGAGAAAATGGCTACCAGCTTCAGAGACTGCAGAAGTGAGATAGCATGATACCCCATGTCTGGCTTGCTCTTCCACTCGAAATTCGGAGAGCGAGTCGATGATCTGATATCCCCATCGCTCATGGAAGCAGGGGACGTTATAGAATTCATTAGCTCGACACAACTGTGCGCAACACACTCCTTCTCATGGTGAGACAGTAATGTGGCTCATTATGTCATGCTGCGAGACCCCTGAATTGATGCCACCTCGGACTACCCCGAGATCCATATCTGAGGAGATTGCATTAGCATAAGAGGTAGCGGAAAAACACAGCACAACAACAACAACGTGGCATTGCTAAGGAACAGAACGTCGGCTCTAATAACAGCTTGTATTGGAAATTGTTTTGGGCACTGACTTTCTGGTTGTTGTTTATAAAAAAAAAATCTTTTCACCTATAAATTTGTTGCATTCGCAAACGTCGAATACGTGCTGCGAGTGTGTGGGCTGGGGGTCAGCAGAAACAGCCCACATGATAAAAGTACATCTCAATCATACATCTTTATTTAATGGAGCGCTAATTAGCAACCGTAGCCTTTATGTAGAAATGTGTTCATAGCATTTGTGGCTTTATTCTTTCATGAATCAGGAATTCTTGGCAAATCAATTCTTTTTAGAAAAATAAATAAATAAATAAATAAAAAACTTTCTCTTACACTGTTTCGTTGTTTTTGCACGGCTATTTCTAGGTGTCAGGTGCAACTGAAGCTCAACTGAGTGGGATTTACACCTGACTTCAACACCATACGTTTTAAATGTTTACCCCTGTGTATTTGGATCTGTAAAAAAGATGACATTACAAATACAAAGCCTTGTTAGGAACAGTATAAAAATTGTTATATTTCTCTAGTTCTCTTTGTACAACATACAATACAACATCCTCGCTGTCTGGTTCTCCCCAATTCATTATTTCCCCCCAAATTTTCACTCTTTATTTTCCTGGCACATATCAACCAACACATGGTAGGCAAAGTTACATAACATCATCTCCATTGATCTATTATGAAGTCTGGTTTGCAAACAATTACACTGCATGTATTGCTGTACAAAGGGACTATTTTGAAGGTGAAACGTAGGTAATTCACACGAGTCTCAAAAGTCTCGAAACTTTTTATACCACATATACTGGTGCTTTGGTTATTTTAACAATACTTCAAATAATTTATTATTGCAATAATTTATTTGTAAATGATCTGAAATTATATTGGCATTTTAATGTCGTACATGTTTTCGTTGTTTTTGTTTTTTTCTCCATCCCATGTTGGCCACCGTTTTATTTTTTGATTTTTTGATAAAAATGGTGCTCTACAGTCTGGGGAAAAAAAACAGTAGAAAGAAAAAAGATATATGTGATGGCATTCTGTACACGGTCCCATTTCAAGTCTTTTCCTCTAAATTCCTCCTCATTGGCGTCTCCTTCCTTCTTTGTTATCTCACACCATCTGTGTAAGACCTCACCCTCTAGTCCTTGGATCGGACCACATTGTTAACAACTCCCATTTGTCTCCAACCAACTGCAAGCCATCAATTCTGCCATCAGATTTCAGCTTCCCAAATGACAAACATGGATTGATTTTAGAGTTTAGTAAAAAAAAAAAAAAGTGTGCAAATAAAAAAAAGATGTGGACATGTTTTTTTTTCCTTCTATTTCCTTGAGATTTTTGAAGATGGTGAATTTTGAGAGGCAGCTGACAGGAACTCGGCGTTGCATGGAGAGGGTAAGTCGGTTCTGCCGTGAAAAGATGAGAGGATGTAGAAATAAAATAGAAGAAAAGGAAATAACCAACATGAAGAAGTAAAGAAAGAAGGAAGAGTGCTGACAGAAAGAGGACGTGTTATATGGTCTATTAATTTTTTTGCTTTTACACATGCTACGGTGCTATTTTATAGAAAAAAAACAAAGCCACGGCGACGACGAAACTAGTGCTCTTGAGTCACTTCATTTCTTTGAATCTGAGAAGAAGTGCACTGGAGGTCAAGCTCTCGTTTTCAAGAATGTTTAAAAAAAAACAGAAGGCAGAAAACAAAACCAAAAAAATCATAACAGACAGGCAAAAAAAAATTAATAAATTCAAGTGAAAAATAAAATCACAAACAAGTAGGCTAATGATGAAATATTTCACTCGACTGAGAATAATAAGATCGTGATTATTCCAACGTGGCCCACAGCGACCTTGTTCCTTGAGCTATTTATCCTCGTAGTTTCGGAGTGAAGCCGTCAGGTATCTCACTCCTCCCAACCTCCTTCTATCATAATTCACTGCCTCTTCATTAGCATGTAGAATGATGAAAATGACAAATCAGCAGTGATTTCTCTCAGCAGAGACCCCCGTGTAGCCACGACTAATAATTAAGATTGCACCATTTCCATAAAGAGCCTCATTTTCTTTTAGCATTTGCATAATTCATTTTGTCTTGCAGGGACGTGGGAAGGGCAGGACCATGAGCTGGCGTTATAAAAACTGTGTCAAGAAGATATACTTGCTTGAAAAAAGAAAAAAAAAAAAGGCGGGAGCATATCCTGGGATTAGAATATGGCCAAATCTATACCTCGACATACTTCTCTTTAAATTATATTTAAAATTTAACCTCTTCCACAGCAACTTTCTAAAGGGGTTTTATTAAATGATTCAGCTGAGAGGTACTTAAAAAGTATTAAGATTAGAACATTAGGCCCCTATTACTGGATATGGATGAAACGGGAATCTATAGAGAGAAAAAAAACCCTTTGGCCATAACTTTTCTGCGTCTAATCCCCAGTGAATTAAGTGTAATAAAGGCCAAAAAACAGGAGCAACAAGCAACAAGTGCTAATAGAGGCCCATTGGGACAGGATTCATGCTGCCCCATGCTCAAGAGGTTATTTTAAAAATCTCCACTGCCAACATGATCTAGTCAACAGAGCACGTCTATGATGTATTTAACCATTTCTATCATCGAATATAAATCAGTAAAGATTAGAAAGAGGATTATGGAGCAAACAAAGTGCCTCAGAAATGTGTGTGTACCACAGTGACATTATTTCCTGTTAAAAGACACTGAAAAAAGAAAAAAAGACACACCTTTTCCTTTCCAGAATGCTATCTAGTTTAGCAGTTTTATCTAGTTTAGTTTTGATAATTTGTACTCTACTGTATATCTACTGTAAATTCGACAGAAACCATATACTGCAACACACAGTCATTTTTTTTAATAAATATATTACTTTAATGATGTGTCCATTGGCAAAAAATAATGCATATGTTGTGAGAACATAGTTGTATATAGGTGAAGAACTTCAAAACTGCTTCATGGACTACAACACCCAGAACACCAGCTCTGTCGCTATCTGACTGATCACAAACACCTGGAATTAATGATGAATGCTGCATAAATTTCCAATCAACCCAACAGCCTCCCTGAGTGTCCCTTCAATGCAGTCCATGTATTGCCAGCTGGATTTATTCAGACATGTACCATGACCAGTGGCTAGAATAAATGAACAATTAGCCATGTTGATTTTTCAGTTAAACTTAGCTAATCTAAGTGCTAAAGTAGTGGTGCAAAATTAGGGTTTAAAGGCGTATGTGTGTGTGTGTGTGTGTGTGTGTGTGTGTGTGTGTAAGCTAGCTGAATTTTAAACCGAAGCAATCTCAAGTTCACGTCGGAGCCACGATTCAAAATGCAACCTGAATGTCAGCGCAAACAAATTGAGTTGTTGGACAAATAAATCGAGACATGGATCGGTTTGGACATTCGTGGTCTCCAAACTTTGTTTACTTGAATTCATCTCGGTCCTCAGTTTCCCTGCTTATGAGGTGATATAAGACTTTAAAAAAAAAATCGTTCAGGAAATGAGGCGGCGTGTAACTATTTTGTAACAGAAGTAATTTAAAATGTCACATTTGCTCGAACAGAGCCGAGAGAAGCTGGCGGTGCGAGCTCACCATCCCGGCAATTTGCTCGGAGCTTCAAAAGGCTCCCATTTATAACAAAGTAAAACGAGCAAGTTCTTCTTCATTAGAACGCCCGAGGCAATTCTGCTTACCATCGCTCTGATTAATTAGAGCGCTGGAAGTACAATGTGGTGTTGCTGAGCTGCAGGAATACTTCAGCTTCAAATCCAGGCAGGAGGAAACAAGAGAAGCATGTGACTTCACTAAGCAACCTCATGGAGTTCTAATGTATACTGGCCTGAGATTTAAATGTACGTTCTAAGACTCTGTAGCGGCGCTTTTGCAACCGGGGATCACTTTAATAGTGTATCAGGAATGTATTTACGCTATTATTTAATCCTGGATTTGAGGTTTAATCTCGCCATGCAGTCACTTTAAACTCCTTGACACTGTTTAATTATAAAGTTTTAATTTTCTTGTGTTTTCCGATTCAAGGTCTAAACTATAATCCCCACGAAATAAAGTGAACGTATTAAAGATGCCAGAGCTTTAACAACAACAAAAAAAGACAAAACAAAACAGTAATTCAAGCCCATTAAATGTTACGGCAGATAATCATCCCCCCGCTTTGGAACGACAACAGCATCAGCCTGCCGACGTACCCGATTTCACCTTTATCGAATAGTTTCATCCCCCACATCGGAAACATAAACCGGTGATGGATTTCATCGTCCATCCAGTTTGCCTCTCCATCATCTCCATGTAAGACAAGGACGCTCATAAACCACATGAATCATGGCTCTATAGAGGAATCCAGCAGTTTTGGCGTGACTTTCCCGAAGGATAGTTCATAAATCGCTAATCGGACTCCCTATGACCGGTGACTCAGAAATGAACTTTGGGCTTGTGAGTCATGATGCTACGACAATACCGCAAGAATCAAATCGTATTTTGTGCCTTTATAAGGTCATTTTAATTTCCCAGCGATGGACAGTAATGAAGTAAATGTAATTCGTTACTGTACTTAAGTAGCTTTTTCATGTATCTGTACTTTTACTGAAGTATTTTCGTTTGTGGAGAATTTAACTACACTACATATCAAAGTCAAATATTTCACTTTTTTACTCCGCATGTTTTGATTTGACACATGTTTTTACGCTGGATGCCCTTCCTAACGCAACCCTCCCCATTTATCCGGGCTTGGGACTGGCACTAAGAGTGGCTGGGGTCGGTTCCCTGACCGGGCATCCTAACCACTAGACCACCAGGGGACCATGTCTGGATTCTTAAACTAAATTTCCAAAAGTTTGAAAATATTAGTGGAGGCCTGGTGTGCAGAAAGCGTTCACATTTATCCCAATAGGGTTTATAACAGGAGATCTTCAACCCCAAACCAAATTAAGAAGATCTGCACATGGGCATCGTTGTGCTGGAACAGGTTTGGATCTCAAGTTCAAGTGAAAGTTACTGCATCCAAAGACGTCCTATACAATTGTGTTTTGGGAAAAAAACTATTATGGTTGGAAAAGTCCGGTATCCTAATACTTATGTCCATGTCGTGTAGTTTTTCCAGAGTAAACACGAAATGTCTTTTAAAACAGAAATAAAACGCAGAGATCAGTTCGCTCACCTCATGTAAATATCACAGTAAATGAAATATGTCAATAATGGGATGAATGGATTTCGTTTATTCTCTCAAACTCTGCGCAACGCACAACATCCACTTCATCTTCATCCTAAGAATCTATAAATATTGACCCTAGAAAGTCAATGCCAGTGTGTGTGTGTGTGTGTGTGTGTGTGTGTGTGTGTGTGTGTGTGTGTGTTTTAATGATTTAGTTCTGTATGCTTCTCGGTGCAAAGTTGTGCATCAGTTATTCTGACCTTTAGCACAGTTCATATCTGCTGTAATAAACTTTATGAGTTGCATAATCTTCTCATTACCGTCACCCTGAAGGGGGAAATTGGCGTATTATTTTAATATATTAAATATTCTAATTATTAGAACATCCATAATATCGCTGCGTTGTCTTTTCTCGTCTCGTCTTGTCAATCACTGGTTGGGAAATCGAACACAATGCGCCAATGTGCCGCGGTGTCTGGAAAACGAACCTTATTTTTCTTTTAATCACAAAAAAAAATCATTCATATATATATTTTCTTTCTTCATAATTCATTATTTTAACTCCTGCGACTAGCCAGCTAGCTAATCTGAGCTAACCCTATGCAATGCCTACAAGGTTTTTAATTATATTTCATAATATTTCTTAGCCAACTAGCAAAAATGAGCTAACCTGACAGGACTTCTGACAGAAATCACTCATAATGAATAATCTTTACTACTAAAACTAGCCCGCTAGTAACGCCGAGCTAACCCGGCTCGCTTATTCGTAAAGTTCTGACAGGATTTTTATTGAAACGTTCATCGTTGTAGTTGCTACTGTATTGTAGATGTAGTTGACCCTACAAAATTGGATCTTATTTGTTATCAAATGAAATCGTTTCCGCTACATGCTGCTCATCAGCTATTACACATTTTTCACTGCCATAGCGTAAATATTTACATGCTGTACATTTATCCACTTTACATAATGTGCATATATTTGCATATTTGTCTGCACTCGCATTTGCACAAGTGCCACTAATTCGGGCTTCTGGTTCATGCTAAACTGCATTTTGTTGTTGTACCTGTACTATGCAATATCTATCTAGCTAACTAGCTAACACAAGCATCATCCGGTATATAATTGTGAGCTAACCTGACTAGATTTGACTTTCAGAAATGACAATATTGCTCAATTTCGAACAAAATAAGCGACGCTAACCGCTAAGTTGAAAAGTGATTTGTAGTTCCACCTTGTCTAGCTGCAACCAGTAGGTCAATTAGATATACCGTATATGGCGTAAAGGACATCTGGTGTTGAAACACTTGACCGAACACCTTTTGGGATGAACGTGAAGACCGCCTCCACCCCAGGCATCCTCACCTTCTCATCTACATCAATACCTGCCTTTACTAACACCCTTGTGGCTGAATGAAATCTCACAAATCTCCATAAAATCTAGTGGAACATCTTTCCAGAAGAATGGAGCTCATTATAACAGCGAATGGAGACTACATGTGGAATGGGACATTTCAAAAAAAGCACATCAATCTTATGTTTAGGTGCCTACAAACGTTGTTCCGTATATAAAAACGGCTGTTTACATTGTTTCTCCTCACAGCAGCACATGAAATGGATCATTTTCACCCCGGCGTTTTTCCGAAACATTGCAGCCTGTCCCATTTCGACTCGCCGCCTGTTTACACCTTTTGGTGTTTACACGCTGGTGTGCAGATGCTCTGCAAAAGAATCTCTGCTTGCTCATCAATTACGGTAATAAAAGACCTACATGGAATGCCTCGAGTGGAAGTTACATCTCAGAACATCTCAACATGGGCTGCAACCATCTGGGTGATAATTACAGTGATTACATTTGTTACTGCTTCACTTCCATTTGCGTGCTTAATTATTATGCTCGAAAAAGCAAAAATGTCCTTTTTATTCCCAGTGGTACAGTGGGACAGGTGAGTGCTGGTGAGATACAGCACTGAAAGGAAGAGATCTGATGCTGTAGCTCGTAGCCTGCTCTGCTCTGAGCTCGTTTTCTTTTCAAGATTTGAAGTTTTAAACGTACCGGAAACACGATTTGTTTTGCGCGTGCGTGAAATCAGTGCCACTTCCTGTCATCGCCAACGTATTTAACGTCGCTCCAGCATGATTCGATTCTTTTTCGTTTCATGTACAGCTTAAGGAAATTAGTTTTAAGAGGAGAAATTCATGACAATTCCGCGTATTGAGGAACGAATGAATTCGTTTGTGAATGAATAAATAACTATCTTGTGTGTTTTCATAATCGCAGATGTTTGTTAATGTGTGCTGAAGTAACCCTTAAGTAGAACATGTCTTCAGAAAATTCTATATTAAATATAAAAAACACACTTATACACACATCTGTATTAGCAAATGGGGTCTAACGAAACTAATTCAATTTATTTAATTTTATTTAATCAATTTAATTCGTGCCAATTGTTTCGATTTCTCAATTTAATTAACGTCATTTTTTTAACAGATTCGCTGGTGATCGTTTTCCAATATGAATCAGAAATATGTCAAAATATTTAATAAATAAAACAATATAGTAATTTTTTTATTTATTTATATTATTTATTAATTTAACTCAAGTTTCTTTTCTATACCCCTGGCATCGTTGTGTATTTTTTTTTTTTAAAGTTTATTTATTTTATTTATAATTTTTTTTTTTTTTTAAGCTATAAAAACCTGAAACTGCTGTAACTTGTCTCAACATACTTCAGGCAGAAGTTGGACGCATTTGTGCACATGCGCGGTACAAATCATGTTTCCGAGCAGTGACGATGTGTAAAAAAACGTTTTCAGTCCCCGATTATAACCACGCCCCTTAATTACGGCTGAGGGCTGCGATTGGACAGTGCTTGCGTTTCAACGCGGGGCACAACTGCATCGAACTAAACGGGAAATCCGACGGAACCTGGAGTCGATACTTAATTCTGTAGAAATCAATCCCACGCTGATTGATGTTCCCTGAAACGGCGAAAAAGGTCGATGCGAAGCAAGAACGATGCGAGGCGGCTTTCGCTTTTTTTCTGCACGTCGTGATCGAGCAGCGATACTGTACTCGTACTGTATTTGAAGGAAATATTGAGTACGATTTCATTCTTATTGAAAAGCAATTTCCTACTAAAGATAGAAGTAGGACGTTGTTAAATATAAAATGTTCACAAAAACGCGGTGCATGTAATATTTTGAATAAATATTAAATGTATAACTATGAGAATGGGTAATAAAACCGAATAAAAGTTTTTATTGGTTGCAAATGTTTGATTAGTGTTTACAGTTACATTCTATTAAAGTGTGTGTGTGTGTGTGTGTGTGTGTGTGTGTGTGTGTGTGTGTGTGTATAAAAACTATGCACTCGTGTGTCTGAACGGGGGGTGAATACTTAATCAAGGTGCTAAAAAGAAGTTAAAAAATATGAACCATCATGGATCCTATTAGCACTTGAAGGAAGCTGTTAAAATTGTTTCACTTTCTGACGAATCTTATTATCAGCATTTAATTAATTCTTTATGACCGTTTTTAATTAGATTTCTTCATTTCTGTATTATGTATCCGATATAATAGACTTTATAATTCATGTAAAGTACTCTGAAGATGCCGCCCTATACACAATATGTATCAAAAGTATCGGGACACTTGCTTTTTCCATCCAAATGTGGCTCAGTTACCACAAATGGATGCTGTAGCATGAAATCCATACAGTTCCATGAACATTTGTTTTACATGGGTTTGAGTGGAGGAGCTCCAACTCCAACTCCAACTCCAACTGCATCCCAGGCCTCCTCACCTCACCTACATCAGTGCCTGACTTTCCCCTTGTGGCTGAACGAGTCAAAAATCTCTACAAGCACAGTCCAAAATCTAGCGGAGGAACATTTTTCCCAGAAGAGTGGAGCTCGTTATACTATGTGGAATGAGATGTTCAAAAAGCGCATACCATTCTGATGATTAGGTCTCCACAAAGTTTTTTTTTTTTTCTCCATAGTGTGTGATTGTGTATATATTTAATATAGAATGATCTAATCGTAAAGATTTTGAGGGAAAAAATGAGAGAAATAGAGAAAATCCACGGTACTCAGGCGATACAGGATATTTCTAGCTGCTAATATTCAAAATATATTCAGCACATGCCAAAAAAAAAAGTGATTTGTGAATCATTAGGTACCTTATTAATCACTTTTAATCAACTTTCCACGGTAGTTTTTTTTTAGAAATCCCAGAACGCTGTAATACCCAGCCAACCTGCGAGTTTTTATTTAGCAGCGTAGCTTTTCCGCGAGTGTTCTGCATATCTCAGACACGGGTATCGAAACCGTACGAAAAGTTCAACCCGAAGTGTTTCGTCAGCAGCTATAAATACGTGGAGCCATCTTGTTCTCGGCTCGAGAGCTTTTACACGAGGAGAAACGGGAGATAGAAAGCCGAGGCTGAGGCACATTGACGAGCGGCGTCTTACCGCCTACGGAAACCATTGACAAAGTGTGTGACAAGCTATTCTTCATATCAAGTTTGGCATCGATGCGATGAAGCCTCCCTCCAAGCGAGGCATCTGCTTCGAGCAAGTCTGTATAAAAAATAAATAAATAAATAAATACAAAAAAAAAAAAAAAATCGAGGGGAGGAAACAGACTGCTGTGAACGTCAAGAGCCATTTTAATATCTATGCATATGAGTTATGACGAGGCCCTGGGCAGGTAATAAAGAAAGACTCGAGTTATTCATGGGTAGCGATTTCGAGCGGGTACAGAGATGGAGAATGTGTGATGACATTCGTCCACTTTGGGATGCTGGAATCAGCCTGCAGTGAGAACCTTGTATTATTTTATTATATTATTCTCTCTCGCACGTTATAAAACAGCGCCATCTTGTGGACGGACTTGTTAAAGCAACTTGATGTCTGCACACTTTTCCTGCTTCGTGCATTTTGTGTCACAATCCTGTTAACCTCATTCATTTGAAAAATTAAAGCCCATTACGCTTCTAATTGTCTACTGGTTTTGGCTGATTTATGAAGGTCAACATGTGTTTCCTTTTGCTTTGACACATTTATATTAGTGCAATAATCCATCACTGGATTTATGAATGTGAATTGTTGTGGAGGGTAAACTGACAAACCAGGAGAATAGATTTGACTGTGATTTGGTGTGGATGGTCACCATAATGTCTCAGCGCTACAATTTCCATTCAATCAAGTGTCCAGGGGTTCTCTTGTTCCTCTGGTTCCTCTCGAGGGTTCTTCCTTACAGAATCTCAGAAAGATTTTTCTTTGCCACTGTTGCTCCTGGTGCAATTATTTGGAATAAACTTGGACACTAATAGAAACTGAGCTCCAAAGTCGGTTTAAAGACCCCATTCTGTAGCCCTTTTCTCAGACTTTCTCAGTTTAAAAGCCAATGAACCGCATTGAGTCGTTTCTAAACGATTCATTCTTTTTAAGTGAATGTGACTCAGAAGGAGTCGTCTCAAAGAGCGATTCGTTCATGTTCTACTGGACGCGCATGAGCGAAGCGTCGCAAAATCTCCGTAGGTTATGTGCAGGAAAGAGAATTGAGTAGTTCATCTCATGAGTCCTCTGGAGTCTGAGTCGTTTGTCCTTTTGTCACATGACTTCGAAGACGCTTTGAACGCGATTGAAGAATGAATCGATCTCGACTTGATCTCAGCTTCTCCTGGTCCTGCTCTCACTGTCTCTCGAGTGATTTACTCTCCAGTGTAGGATACATGTGCTTGTGAATGTTCTTTTGGTCTACAATCACTCTAATCAGTTTTGTTTTCTGGTTCTGTTCACTGATGAGAACTTCATGAGGTTCTCTCAGCTCAGAACCAGAACAACTACACAACCATAAAACCAAGACTGAAGACTCTTCGTGTGGAAGTGGTGGAAAAGCACGGAGTGCGAACGTACATTCGATTGCAAATGAAATGTCGTTACCCACGAAGCTCCACTCGCGCATTTACATTTATTCATTTGGCAAAAGCTTTTAACCAAAGTGACTTCCAAATGAGGCAGAATTTAATTCATGCATATAACCATGAACCGTCTCCGAATAATGTAGCGCTTTTATACGACCTATTAAACACCGCGAGAGGAAAGAAAACTATTTAACAACTGATGAGTGATTTTACAGTCGGCTTTCTGAAGTGATCACCTCTGCATTAAAGCATTACACTGGCTTTATAACACGGTTCGCATCACTTCCTGTGGGGGTAATGACTTCCTGTTCCATTGCACACGGAGAAATTAATAATCATATAATAAACCACTGTGTGGTGATGAAGTGTGGTTTATAAACAGAGAGGATTTTACTGTGTGTGTGTGTGTGTGTGTGTGTGTGTGTGTGTG
>JAAIIK010000168.1:638924-659074 GCA_014706435.1 Silurus glanis
GTGTGTGTGTGTGTGTGTGTGTGTGTGTGTGTGTGTGTGTGTGTGTGAGACGTTAATATTTTATGATCAGCAAATGGAAAATCTTTCAGTGGGTTTTCCAGTTTGTGTGTGTGTGTGTGTGTGTGTGTGTGTGTGTGTGTGTGTGAGAGAGAGAACCCCTGCACCACCTTGTGTGATAATGAATTAACACACACTCTCTTGTTTCCCAAGACATTCTACAAGATCTCGGGGGTCTTCAGTGGGTCGTGATTACTAGGTAAACTATATAGCCAAAAGTTTGTGGACACCTGAGAGTAAGATTGGTATTGTGCACAGGGGCATCGTCATGTTAATTGTATGCCTTTAACTTTGTGGTAACAGTTTGGGGAAGAATCTCGTATGGCTGGAAATGTCACGTGACCAAATACTTTTGTTCGTATAGTGTATGTCTTCAATAAATTAAATAATACAAAGTACCAGCAGGGGGAGCTGTTTCCCAAAGGTCCGAATTACATTTTATACTATTTATATAAGACTTTAAATAATATATAAAGATACAAACAATTGCAAATAAAACCTTTAAATAACTCTATCATCATTTCCCAAATAAATATATGCAATATTTAGCAATTTCCTCAAGTAACAAGTTAACTGTAATTAGTTTTATAGCAGCTACAGATGTTACAAGGTTCTAACACTGGAGACTCCTTCAAAAAAAATCCTCGGAACCTTCTGACTAATCGCGCACAATAGTAACACACATCCGTCGCAAGTCTCGTGTAAATAATAATCATTCGATTATTAGAGAAATCAAAAATAGACACAAGGATGATATCCAAGTGATTGCATCACTGGAAGACTCCACCAGGGGGCAGTACAAGCCTGGGAACCCATTCTTTCTCCTGGTTCAGACTCTGAAATGTGGCGTGTCTGAGGGATAATATTTAAGGGGTGATGAATATGTTGTACTCCTCCTTCATCATTACGCTGTCGTAGCGTAACACGTGCGGTACGAGTTACAAAACAGAAGTGGTTAAGACTTTGGATCAGAAGGTCCAATCCCAGCACCACCAAGATGGGCCCCTGAGGCCCTTAATCCACAAGTGATAATGCTTTAGACTCTGCCTATAAGAAAGAACAGCTAAAAAGATTAAATATTTGGGATAAAATGTAAATATATATATAAAGAAATGCTCAGAAACCTTTAAATGAGCCAAAAAACCCCAATTAATTACAGGTTACTTTTAGTTTTCTAACACTGGATTCTGGCAATGAAATAATATTCCACACTTGTCGTAAATCTCCCCGTATTTGCTCGGTAATCAGACCGGATTCTCACCCTGCATTGCACGACCTCCAGGCTTCTCATTCACCTTTTATCTCTAAGAATCTCGACACTGAGGAACAGGGAACTATATTTCCAGTGGTTGATAACAGCAATCCAACAGGTCATTAACTGTTCTAACGCATTATAAAAGCAGTTCATGTTTCAACAGACGCACCCTACTGGCTAAATAAAGCAGTGCAGCGGTTAATAAAAAATAATTATGTATTAAAATACATGCAGTCTAACAGGTAATAAACTAGTTGAATGTTTAATAAAGAAAAAAATAGTACACTAAATAATGAACATGTGCATGGATTAAGATTAAGTTCAGTGTTTTAATGAAACCACTGCTGTGATTTGGTTAAATTAACTACTGGACTGCTTTTATTAATCAGTTAATTCATTATTTAATAAACGAATCCAATAAATTGTTCAGTGGTAAAAAAAAATCCAAGAATTAAAGCATTTAATGGTAATAAATGAGTCCAGTGATTTAATAAAAGTCTTGTGGGTACCATTTAATGATCAATAAAATAGTCCACTTATTAATAAATCAGTCTAACGAGTAGGACACCGGTTCAGTGGTTAATAAACCAGTCGAGCGATTTATAAACCATTCAGTGGTCAAGTCGAGAACTCAAGTAGACTTTTATTGTCATTTTAACCCTAAACACTGCAGTACACAGTGAAATGAAACACCGTTCCCCAGAATACAAGGAGACAAAAAAAACACAGTGGCGGTGAAAATGGTGACACTCAGTACATCACAGAAGGTTTGTGCATATAAATACTGTATATGAACTATTCTAGTTATTAATAAACCAGTCCAATGGGAACTACACCAGTCCAATAGTTATTAAACCAGCCCAGTAGGAATTCCCCCCATGAACTAATCCCATCTTTAATAAACCAGTCCACTTGGTACTAAATCATTCAGGGGTTAAAAATACTGTTTAGTGGTTAATAAACTAGAATAGTGCTTATAAACCAGTCTAATATGTCCCTCACCAGTCCAGCAGTCAATAAACCAGTCCAGTAGGGGGGGGGGGTTAAACCAATTTAGTGATCAATAATCCAATTTTTGGTAAACCAGTCCATTTGGTACTAAATAATTCAATGGTTAAACAAACTGATTAGTTGTTAATAAACTAGATTAGTGGTAATAAACCAGTCGAATGGATACGACACCAGTAAACCAGTACAACAACTCATTGATTTATTAACTAATCAAATCTTTGATAAACCAGTCCAATTGGTATTAAAACATTCAAGGGTTAAAAATACTGTTTAGTGGTTAATAAACTATTTCATTGGTTCGAAAAAGTCTATTTATCAGACGTTCTTATCAGCAGCTTTGGGGTTCAGGGTTTGCTCAGGGGTGACTGCTTGGTGTGGCTGGGATTTGAACTCATGACCTCCCAAGCCAACATCCAATGCCTCAACCAGTAAGCGTCCACCTCCAGCCTCGAATCAATAATTCCTCATCTAGTCCAGTGGTGAATAAAACCAGTCCCAACCATCCAGTAGTTTGTTTGTTTCGAATGAAATGAAATATATGCTCCTGCTCTAAGCGCTTGCTACTTATTGCAAATGAAGGTTCTTTAAAAACGTGGCATTTTGTCTGCAGGTTTCTACGGCCAACTGCGAAAACAGGATAAACTGCCACTTTGTTCCAATGTCCAGCTCCACAAATGGAAATCCAGCATCGCACAAGCACCGAGTTTAGTGCTTCTGGTAGAAAATAATCGTCACTGTCCTCGTATTGAACTGCCTCCACTGACAAGTCTGACCTTTTACAGTACGAGCTATAACTGTTCAGGGCAACCGCTGAAGAGGGCTGTAATTATCTCGTCACGTTCCAGTCACTATGATAATTGTGTTTGACCGGGAAAAAAACCCTACAAGGTGGAACAACTCACCAGAACCATGAATAGACTGAGGTGTGCAAAATGTAAAAAAAAAAAAAAATTTAAATAAAAAATTAAATACAGCTAGAGCGAAAAAAAAAAAAAAAAAATGGTAATTGAGAATTTTCTGTTGGTTTATTAAACATAATAATAATAGTAATAATAATATTAATAATAAAAATAATTATAGTAATAATAATAATAATAATAATAATAATATTAATAATAATTGTAATAATGCATAAAATTAAAAATGTATGTTCTCTGTACACTTTTAGAACCCAGTGGTTGTTTGGTTCTCTAAACTGCTTCTGTTTGGAATCCTAGACTCTATGATCAAAAGTTTGTGGACACCTGACCATAAGATTAGTGTTCTTTTTGGAACATATTATTTTCACATTTAGTCCAAATCAGCAGTAAAAAAAAAATATCCTCCGCTCTCCTGGTAAGAGGTTCCACTATATTTTGTGGAGATTTGTGGAGATTCATTCAGTCACATGGGTGTAAGGTACTGATGTAGGTGAGAAGGTGAGGAGTCCTGGGGTGCAGTCAGCATGAAAAATTCATCCCAAAGATGTTCAATAGGGTTTAAAGCAGGAGATTTTCCACTCCAACCCATGTAGAGCAGATCTTTGGAGCTCATGGATCTGGCTTTGTGCACAGGGACATCATCATGCTGGAACAGGTTTGGGTCTCCTAGTTCAAGTGAAGGGAAAATTTCTTGCTAGCGTATCCAATGACGACATGTACCTCCAACCTTGTGGTAACAATGGGAACTACAACATATTCATTGGTCAAACTTTCATAAATGTACAATGATTGTCTCCTTCCAGAAAAGTCCACCATAAGAACAATTACACATTTTATTTTCTCTATAAGGTTCATTCATTTATTTTACAACGTCAATTATTAGCCGTAGATGACCGCCACACCTACTAATCCCTGTGTACGCGGTTACTATAGAAACCATAACACTGTGGATATGTGATGTTTCTCTACTGCAATCATATGCCTAATTGTTTCCAAATTGTAAATAAAGTATCGGTAGAATTATTAACTACATTATTTATAAAGGAAAAATCAATAAAAAAAAAAAAAAACATTCGTCTTTCTGCCTTCCATCCTGAAAGGGGCGAATAATCAAACCTGAACCAACGACTCCTTTGTTTCACGCAATGTCACACTGCTCTGTGTACAAGGACGTAACAACTGTTAAATCTGCAAAAACAAACACCCACACGGGATTAAAAAAAAAGCACAGAACGCGCACACACACACACACGTTTCTAAATAGACAGTGTGTAAAAGCGTGTCGTGTCCCGTCGCGTCGAAAACAATGGCTGTATATAAAATTACATCATCACGTTCGGTCCACGCTCGGTGGGAGAAAGACAGGCGTTTATTATGCGTGTCGTTTAGAGAGACACATACACACAGTGAGAATAAACAAAGAAAGAGGGAGAGAGAAAAAGAGAGCGAGATGGAAAGAATGATGTCAATCTAAAATATTTAAAATCTCTATATATATAATATATTAATTTACTTCTTAATCTTGACATGGTAAAGGCAGGAAAAATGGGCGAGCGTAAGGATTTTTTGGGACGTCTAGACGACTGGGTCTGAGCGTCTCCAAAACTGCAGCTCTTGTGGGATGTTCCGTGTCTGCAGTAGTCAAAATCTATCAAAAGTGCTCCAAGGAAGGAACAGTGGTGAACCGGCGACAGGGTCGCGGGCGGCCGAGGCTCGTTGATGCACGTGAGGAGCGAAGGCTGATCCATGTGGTCCGATCCAAAAGACGAGCTCCTGTAGCTCAAACTGCTGAAGACGTTCATGCTGTTGATGTTCGACGGGTCACGACTGTTTTAGCAGCAGAAGTGGACCAACACAATATTAGGCAGGTGGTCATAATGTTATGGCTGATCGGTGTTTAAAGACCTCTGTGATAAACTTGGTACAAATCTAAGCATCTATCAACGCAATAAAAGATGATAATGAGTCACACAAACCAGGTAAATTACTCCTAGTAGGATAAAGGATTTGAAATATCACCAAACATTGTAATTGCCAGGTATGCTCTCTGTCAGAGCCTGAAAATTCTTGCAATTCTATCAATTCTTGTTCTATTCCTAAATTCGTATATAATAAGGGTGTAACCTACGCAAAATTCGCGTTCCTCGATTTTTAAATCAAGGAATTGGCCCTTTCGCCACCCTGTCTCCTTATTGGAAATCATCTGTAAAGTCGGCTGTCCCAATACTTTTGCCAGTACAAAGTGGTTTATGTTGACCGGAGTGAAATATGGAATGGATCTTAAACGATTAAATGAAATTTATCTGCTTGATTTTATTATTTTTTTCCAGGCTCTTGGTTGCGTCTTCTACAGCAGCCTGGTGGTGCCTGGTGGTCAGAATGTTCTACAGTGTCAGTGCTTACTCTCATTTTGGTTCTATATTTAAAATTCAATATTTTTTCTGAGGGAGCCGTCAGACGCCGGGGTCTGGACTTTGTCAGTAGAGCTTCAGAGAAAACACTTGATGTGAAAGGTCTCTGAACGTAGAGATAATTACTCCTCCCCCTCCTCCACTGGTGTTGTAAAAGATAGTAATTATCAGTATTTTGTTTTCTATGGTGTTTGATTGTTTTCGAATAAAAAATAAAATTAAAATGTGACAGATTTAAAAGGATAAATTTGATTGGATAAATGGATCAATAAACAGTTTACAAATCTTTTCAATTGTTGCTGCAATATTTGATATTATATTTAGACTGATATATAAAGTTATTTTAGAGTACAGTACTACATAAAAAATGGAGTGGAATAACTTCAAGTAAAAATAAATAAATACATTTAAACATGAAATTTTGCATGAGATTTGAACAACTTGACATCATTTCTATAAGATTGATATTTATTATAATTTAAAATCTGTCCATTGTGGAATTTCTTTTATAAAAAAAAAAAAAAAATGAACCAAACCCTTTTGACCAATCAGAACTGCGATCAGCGCTTTGTGAAAAATCACGTAAAAAAAGGTCTCCCTCACCCTGCAGAACCATCCTGCATCACTGCCTGATTTCAGCTGGAGAAACGTTATGTCTCTAAATGCCATTCAATTCCTCTGCAGCTTCACTCTGCAGAATGTTAAACAGCCTCTGCTACATGTGGACGAGAAGTTTGCATGGACACGACAGCGGCAAGTGAAGACTAAAGCCGTCGTTGAGGAAGGCCGCGTCCTGCCGAGATTTTTAAACTGAATGCTGATCGAGAAGGTAATCTTCCCGATCTGTTTCTCGAGCTAGCATGGAAAAAGGAAGATGCTATCTGTCTTACGCAGAATGGCATTTACTCATTCCTTGAACTATGCATCACCTTTAAAGCTGTTTTAATGCCGTGATGAAACATCCTGACATTTCAGGTCGTTGGTATTCCGAGGACGATCACGCTATGCTTTCAATCCGGATCTGTCGTGATGTTTTATTATGAAGATCACATCACTTGGAACAAGGTTTGTTCTTCCTCTGACAGGCGATTGGAGGATATTTCAATATAAAGGAAGGGGAGTGTAATGCTCTTGTGCACAAAACCAGCTCCATGAAGATATGTACAGAAGCTATTTTATATGTTGATATGTCTTATCTCTCTCTCTCTCCCTCTCTCTATTTTGAGTTAATTATGCTCCTGAGGTACCAGTGGCCAGTGTTTCATCCTCTTTTTTCTCTTCTTTTTTAATTGGAGACCACTCTGAGTGAGGATGCTTCCACATCAACAGCCTAAAGATCCTGAGCATCTCAAGAACTTTAAAGGATGGATTTGGATTGGAAATAATATCACCTGTCTGCTACAATTGGATCAGGACCACATTTTGCTTGAACAGTTCTGCATTTCAGCACCTATCACTGAACAGCTCCTCAACATTGCTAGAACTCTAATGAATGAACATGCTGTGATGAGGATGAGGTTTCCTTTTGAGTCTGGTTCCTCTAAAGTTTTCTTCCTCATTCCATCTCATGGAGTATCTCCTTCACCATGGTTGCCACTGGCTCTGGATTTGCTTTGAGACAACATCCATTGTTAAAAGTGTTCTAAAAATATAACTGAATTGACTTAAACATGCTTTTTCATGGACTGGAGTGGAAAATTTGGCCTTCTGTAGCTCTGCTCTGACCACAACCCATGTGACAGATAGATTACTCTATACCTAAATACAGTTATATTCATTTATAAACACTTTCTTTTAAAAATCTACTGCTTTTTTTGGTCAAACTTTGCATCTGGAAAGACTCAACTGTATTGAATATTTAATGTCTCTAGACATCACTTTCAAACAGTGCTTACACATGTACATCTTCTAATCCGCCTGAACGGCACCCCGGGGTATATTTCATCTCGGGGAGGATCTTAAGTTAACTGAGAACAAAAACAATTCTGTTGTGACGTGAAGCAACTCACTGAATCGACTCTGCAGGAAGGAAACCCCATTTTGTAGGGTCCAAAAGAGCCAAAAGACGATAACTGGAGAAACTCTCATTGAGTTGTGGAGATTGGACGATGGAGATCACACACAATGGGTTTTAATCCAGCAAATTCATAAGAGCAGACTCACATACCACACACACTTGGTGGGCTTTTATTTATTTATTTATTTATTTACTTACTTACTTATTTATTTATTCATCCATTTGTTTCCAACGTCCTCTGAATGACCAACATAAGCGCCCAAAGATCACGATTAAGACAAACACAGCATCTTCGCATAAACTCTTCAATCATTAAGAAACAAAGCCATAAAATCCCTGATCTACAAGATTCTGATGAGGACGAATTCTCTTCAGAGGCTCCTCTCAAACTGCTGGCTAATTAAAAAGGTCATTCTGGCATTGGAGCTTAATTATTTGATTTCACGTCTCTCTGCGAAACCGCTCCGTCAGAGCCTGTTTGTTTCCATCTTCATTTTGTATCCGCATTTGATGTCAGAATGACACAGAAAAACTCCACGCATACATACTGATTTTTGGAAATCCATTGTTGACTCCGCCAATCGACTCTACGATTCTTCTTTAATTAATTCGAGGTCCTAATGGTGCTGCGTTTTGTTCCGTTTAAAGACTTGAGGCGACGTTGAGCGATGTAGCAGTTTTGTATCCACGAGGTATACCTGTTAAAGCGTACACTCGGAGTCTCCTTCCACCCTCCCCTGCTGCTAGAATGCATTTCAATCAAGAAGAAAGCAATTTCATATCCTTTCAGCTGTGTTTTTCTCTGCAAGGGCTTCACGCGACCTGCTGCGTATCACAGGAGGCTTTACAGAATAATGTGTCCTACATTTCTACAGTACACCAAATGATTATCATGGAGGACAGGCAGAGGCAGAAGAACCGTGAAACTGAAACGGAGTCATGGCTGGTGGATTCGAAAATCAAGTAAATATCCGATAACTAGCGATTGATTCTGATTTGGTCCAGAAGCCATCTTAGATCCCGTCGCCCTATTCACTAGACCGTGGATTCGTCACGAAGACTCACAATTCTACAAGATAAACCAGCACTTCAAATGCATAAGTACTGAATATACAGAACACAAAAATCCCCAATCATGCTAAACACCCTGCTTGCCAAGGAAATTGATTCTCAAGGCTGATTTTCCACTCAAGAGCTCAATCTAATAATCTAATAACCCATAATTACAGATAATTACTCTCTCTCTCTCTCTCTCTCTCTCTCTCTCTCTCCCCCTTTTGCCAGGCAAAATGAGAAGCTTGATGGAGATAAACAAGGGAGTGAGAAATAAAGAAGGGAAAAGCAGGAGAATGAGTTTAGGTCGATCTTACTGCATATCAGCAGAAGCCCACACACGTCTACTGCGGAGCAGGATGACTTTCATGCTTAGGATCTGCACACTTACCTGCGGAGAGAAAAAGAAACGAGAGTCAATAAAAAAAAAGCTTTTTTCAGCATCCGTGAACCTTCAAAAGACCACGGAGAAGATGAAATCCATGATTCTAGACATTAGTTAGAATTTAATCAAATGGCATCGCATTCCACGTTTAGTTCCAATTTGCAATTTTCTCCACTCTACTGGGAAGATGTTCCACTAGATTTTGGATTGTGCTTGTGGACATTTGTGTTTATCAGCCACAAGGGTGTTAGTAAAGTCAGGCACTGATGTAGGTGAGAAGGTGAGGATGCCTGGGGTGCAGTCAGCGTTCCAATTCATCCCAAAGGTGTTCGGGTTGAGTTTAGAGCTCTGTAGCAGGAGATCTTCCTTCCTTCCAAACCATGTAAACCATAACTTCATGGAGCTGGCTTTGTGCACAGGAGTATCGCCATGCTGGAACAGGTTTGGGTTTCAAAGTTCAAGTGAAAATTTAATGTTGTTCTTTTTAAGATGTTCTATACAATTGTGTGCCTCCAGCTTTGTGATAACAGTTTGGAGGAAAAAATGCATGTCATGTGACTTTATCTCGTATGCAGCCTGAATCCCGGTTCCAACACACACTTTTAATCGCTCCAAGGCAGCCTTTCTGCCAAGCGTTCTTATAACGTAGGCAAATTCAATCACATCAGTAATACATCTAGTCTGGCTTAAACTACTAACAATTTAACACATTTCTCCAAATTTCACCACCGGAAGCAAAACTCTGACCTTTTCAAGTTATTTGAATTCCATGTCTGGCGCTAATGCGCACTCGACCAGCTTAACCTACTGGGCTTATTAATTAATGTCAGGACCTCTCGTTCTTCTAATGCAACTGAATTGCCTGGGCTCTCCACTTCACTCTTTAATCAAAAGATTGATTTCCAGCCGGAAACCTGCTTCTACCTCACCAAGAGAAAGAAGCCAGATGGGAGCGCAAGAGATTTCAATGGTAAACGGTTTTGTTTTGTGCTATAGCACATAGAAAACGCAATGGCTGCCTAATACAAAGGGTTTAGTTACAATATCCACCGGATTTGAGATCACTGATGCTTTTTCCAAGGAATCGCAGAAGGTGCTCGACACGCTTCGGAAAGACTTCCAGGACACCTTCCAGAAGGAGGCTGGGGCGCCGTATTTCTGTGCAAGGAGACTATTTTGAAAAGGGATCATGTGGAAATGTAGATGAATAAAGTACTTTCTTGTAAACTGAGCGAGTCTCGAAACTTTGTGGTACCTCGTAGGTTCTTCTGTAACAAAGCAAAGTAGATTTTAGGGTTCTTCAGGGTTCTTAAATAATTTTTTTCTTGGTTAATAATGGAGAGTTCCTCTAACGTTCTAGCTTCTAGTAAAGCTAAGCTGTTCTAAATGAAAACAACTTCTCAAAGCTCTTCGAACTGGGACAAACTGGGACAAAGAACCCTATAGTGTACCTGTAACTGGGTAGTTTGCATGCGTGTCCATGAATTCACAAGAGATTTCCACCCTTTCAGGTGCTATAGTTCTTGTCTTTTCCAGTCTGAGTGCATGTCAGTAAATACACTAGATGACACTATGTAAAAGTGATGGACGCCTGACTTTTTCAGCCGTGTGAAGATTATGTATTTTTGGCTATATGGTGGATATACAATAAATTGAACAAGAATTGGAACTTCTGTCTTGATGGGAGGATGTAATCGTTTTAGTGGCTTGGTTCTTTGAATCTCGTTCATCGGAATGAACAAATCTTTGAGTCATTTAGTTCCTTTTGTCCTTTCATGGCTTTCATAGCATCGATACGAGTCATGTGACAAAACTCAGATCAGAGGATTCATGAGATGAACTACTCAATTCTGTTCCCTGTGTAATGCACTAAATAGCATCTATGGCAGTCATGTGATTTAAAGAATAAACGATTCATACTCAATTCTGTTTTCAAGATGAATGATTCTTCAATGAACGGCTCATCACTAATCACCATATATACCATTGATGTTTCTTCCCCAAACTGTTACCGCAATATCGGAGGCACAAATTGTATCAAAACGTCTTTGTTTTTTGCATGCAATTTTCCTTTCACTTGAACTAAACCAAAATTGGGATGAACGTAAACGCCGACTGAATCCACCCAAGGCCTTCTCACCTTCTCATCTACATCAGGACCTGACTTTCCTAAAACACTTCTCCAGATCTCCAGAAAATCTAGTTGGAGCAAATGAAGACTAAATGTTGATTGAGATGGTTAAAAAAGATTCACATATAAAGCTTTTAACGTTAACGGTTCCTCAAAGGAGTCCTAAATGTAAAATCTTTTCTACATAGATCCTAGAAGGCGTCACAAAGAAGATAAAGAACACGTCATGGTTCGAGCTTTGCTGATAGAGCGATAGGAGAATTTGGAATATCACAGGAAAAATGCATTCATTTTACTCTCTGTAGAAGGTCAGATGTCTTCTTAATTTATTCACAAACATAAAAATACAAATTCAATGCGGAGGTTGTTTGGTATAAAGAAAGAACTCGCGAAGAAAGTGAAAGATATGCAGATGAAGCTCGCGTTCATTAGCAGCTATAATCTAATGATTCGTTATATGAACAGTGATGGCAGTAATGTAATCTCTGAGGTTATTCATGCTCAGTGCAGGAAGTTTAACTAATTGTTATCCACCACAGATCCTTATAGAGAGTTTTTCATCTGTGAAATGAGCTCAGTTCCTCTATTCAGATTCCTTCACTGCTTCGCATCTTCAGTGGTTATTGGTGAGTATTATTTTTATTCGGAATTCCTTTTTCCAGGCTTGTGTGCGAGATAAAAAAAACTGATGGTGGCATCGGACCAAAAAGTAATTGTTTAATTATTTAAAGCTGAGACAGATTTGCATCATTTGACAAAAAGAAATTCCAACATAAAACCGATAATACATGAGAAGATCTGATTGGGTGCTCAAAAAAAAAAAAAAATATGTAGCACCAACTATGAATGATGATGTGTGGACATATTTTCGAGAGCACACGGAGGCTCTGATGTTTATGATGTGTATCTCCAGCGAGTGGCTTCAGTAATGGAGCAGGCAAAATATAAATAACGTCCACTTTCCTGGAACACATCAGCCTGAAAATCGAATGTGCCGTGCTCAGCACACACACACTCCCGGCATCATCATCATCCGGAAAGTTTCACACACTCATGCTCTCAACACACACCCAACACAGGACACACTGATTTACACTTCCAGGTCCATCGTCTGGCAAATTTTTACTGCAAGATCATCAGCGAGTCTGCAGCTGTAATGCAATGAGCTGATGGTTTATTAGCTGCATTCGGAGAAACGAATAAGACGTTCAGATCCGTTGATGAAGTTATTTGATTGATATTTGGATGCACATGAATAAAAAAAATGTAAATAGGGTTAAAAAAAATTAAAAAACAAAAGCAAAACATTTGCTTTTTATTTATTAGGGTGGGAATAAATTAATAAAATGATAATTATTAATATATTAATATATATTAAAAAAAATAGAATTGGGTACAAAATAAATTAGAAAAAATAAAAAAATAAAAGTAAAGTAATTATTGGGAGAAAATTATATGTTTTTAAAGTCATATTTAAACATTAAATAATCCTAAATAATAAACATGAATATTTAACATTTGTAATGGGATTTATGAAAAAAACAAAACAAAAACAAAAAAACGACAAGGGAAAAAAGAAAGACTTAATAAAATAAATAAATAAAAAAAATAAAAATTAAAAAAAAAAATTAAAAATTTTTTTAAAAAGTGTAAAAACATTTCATGCACTACATCCAAACATTGTGTCAAATGTAACCTGCAAACCACATGTGATTTTTAGGAATGTAATATAATGCATTATTATTATTTTTTGTTTGTTTAGTTTATTTTGCATGCTGCAGAAAGTCGCAGTTTCGTCCAGGAAGTTAAAAATATTGAAATAAAAAGGTAGAGAATGAATTGTATAAATAAGAGAAGGATTAATGACACAATTCCACAATGTCCGTGCTTTTTGCAGCGTTTCTGCGCTGAGGGTCGTCATGCGTCAGAGACGTAGTTGATCCTTCAGATTAGAGTCGAAAGGTTTTAAGTCGTGGGTTATACTGAAGATGAGGTCTAGATGAGGTCTACTTGGGATGGTTTTAAATAAAACAAACTGCATCCTGAGGGGAACAAATTAGAGGCTTATAAAAAAGCGAACGTCTACCTGTTTGATTTGTGGAACCCGAAATCTTCGCCACGGTGGTATTTCTCAACCGATTTTAGCACAAAACGATGCTTGTGTTACCCCCTGCTGAGACCCCCCGCCTTAGCACAGACTTCACAAAGCCTTAGAGGCTTCTGTCCCATTTCCTCCGACCCAGTTTTCTGAACGTATACTTGCATTCAGGTCGCCTCGCTTTTAATACAAACGTCCATTTAACTCCATTTAACTATTTACTAACTATTTCCACCTCACAAACAGATTCCAGGTCCATCTCAACCTGGACAAGAGGGAAAAAAAGCTTACTGAAGATGAAGGAATCAATAAAACGGAGATGATAACGTTAAGAACACAAAGGTAAGTGCATTAAATCGAGAGTGAGATGGGTATGATGGTCAGGTGTCCACATACTTTTGGTAATAAACTGTATTAATTTGGAGGATTTTATTTCATGTATCTGCTCAAATCCAACTGATCAACAGATGGACGTGTAATCAAAGCTCGGTGGTTACTGATCGAAAGCCTCGTTTTCGCCAAGCTGCCACTGTTGGGGCCCTCGAGCAAGCCCCTTAACCCTCTGTGCTCCAGGAGGGACCTTGTACTCTAACCCCAGGTTCCTAACGTCGCTGGTCCATGTGGAGAAAGAATTTCACTGTGCTGTAAAGTACATGTGACAAGTATAAAGCATCTTTCTTTCTTTCTTTCTTTCTTTCTTTCTTTCTGCATCTCAAGATTTTAGATTTTCTTTCTTTCTTTCTTTCTTTCTTTCTTTCTTTCTTTCTTTCTTTCTTTCTTTCTTTCTTTCTTTCTACATCTCATCATTTTAAATTTCTTTCTTTCTTTCTACAGCTCATGCTTCCTTCCTTCCTTCCTTCCTTCCTTCCTTCCTTCCTTCCTTCCCACATCTCTACACCCTCTAGATGAGTGTTATCTTCCAATCACCTCCTCAAACAAATTTGGCTTAATAATAATTTAAAACTGAATAAAATCCAAATCCAATCAGTTGAATCTCTGTTGACTACGTTTTCAAATTTCTTTACCGTTAAACCAATAAGCTACACAGAAACCATCAATCAGGATCATGTCTTATAAGGTTGATTTGTAGAAGATGCATCTTGATTGAAGGTTATCTGCATTACTGCTCAGATGATTGGACACATGAAACAACAACTATAGTTGTTGTTGTAGTTATAATACAAACATGGAAAGTAGAAATGATGCAGACCACATGATGAGCATTTGTGAGCAGAATCTCCATGGGCAGGAGGCCATGGTGCTAATTATCCAGTTAGAAGATGATTTAGAGCTGGTATGGTGCATTTGGGTGTTACAGAAAGGGTCCCGGATGCAGCACGAGCTCTTTGAAATATGATGGATGTTGAAGGAGGAGCAACAACTACAACGAGCCTTTAAAGCTTAAAAAAGAAAAAAGCATGATTGTGTATTTCTAAGAATTTGCACAAAACTGATTTGCATGCCGTTAATGTCTGAAGGGGGCTTCACAGAATGAGACGTCCTTAACATTTCGCTTTGGTTCTGAATTAAAGTTTCAGCTCAAACAATTAATTTATCGTCAAGGTTCTGCTGGATCAGCATCCGCTCAGCTTGGAAATCCTGACCGTGAGGCAGGAATACACCTGGAACGTTCTGAACCATGCACACATTCACACAGGTACATTCACACCTCGGAGCAATTTTGTAGCCGGTTCATCTCCAGACACATTTTTAGGAGGTGGATGAAAACCAAAGAACGATGAAGAAACACACTGGGGTTACAGTACACACACAATTCTGGCTATGAGGCAGGAATACACCTTGGATGCTTTTCACCATGGACACATACAGTACATTTACACCTAGGAGCAATTTTGCAGTGAGTTCATCTACAGGTTACAGGTATTTTTTGTGTGGGAGGAGAATACAGAACCTTGAGGTACACCACAGAGAGTCCATGCAAATGAAAAACAAGACATTAATCCAGAGTAAGGATTGAGCAGTGGACCAAGGAGTTGTGAGAAGGTTGTGGTACTTTCTGTACTATCTGGTTGGTCATGTCCTACCAACTTGTCCTCAATGATCTGCATGGTCATATCAGTACTTTCCTTATATGGTCACAGCTTTTTGTTCATGAATTTAGAAAGTCATGTCTAAATGGATTTCTGGGATTTTTTTCAGTTCCTAGTCCATACTTTTACCAATGGTTTTATAACATCACCTTTTAAATCGTCGCACCGTCTGAATGCATAGAGACCCCATGGCGGAGGAATCCAATGCAACTTTTCTGGATACCGACCCCATGGCGCCGAAATGGATGCGTCCCTCGGGGAGCCGCTGAACGAAGAAAGCGCGACGCGTGACGTATTTTTGCATTATAACGTATCATTAAAATAAACAGAGCCATATTTCCGCCGATTCGCATCACGGACCGTCATTCGCAGCCGGTTTATTCTTCAAAATCAAAAGACTTAAAATTCATGTAGGTATGCCACGTTGACGTTCTCTAAAAGTAAAAGATGGTCGACATAAACAGCAATCGCAGCTAGGTGGCGATCTTATTATTAATTATTATTATTATTATTATTATAAATGATAAAAGTACTAATAACAGGTTTGTATAAATATAAAGGTTAGAAATTTGTTTCAAGTGGCATTATTTATTTATTTATTTATTTATTTATTTATTTATCCTGAAAGGTGAAGGGAAGGAGGCTGGGGGCCTCCAATGTAAATTAAAACTACTCTATGATGGTCAAATACTTTCTATTTTTAAATACTGTTCTGGAAAACCGAAAACTTCTAAAAGTAGTGATTTAAGCATTTTGTCCTCAGTTGGCACTGAATATTTTTAGGAAACAAGTGAATAACATGTTTTGCTTCACACACCCAGTCAGGTAGAGAACACTTTTATACTCTACACCAGATGCGCTCAAAGTGGGACCTGTAATCCTCCAAGAATCACTAAAGCATGTCCATAGCTATCGGTTGTATCTCTCCTGCTCCTAATCATGTTTTTTTTTTCTGGTGCACATCAGTTTGCTTGTGTAGGCCTATAAAACATTGTTCATGCTCAAGTTAGTTTGAACCTTTAGTCAAGATTCTTTCAAGGTTTTATTGCCCACAGAAGGTTAGCTTTAATATGAGGAAATTTGGGGTAAGAAACTCGATATTAGACAATTTGTAGTACTAAAGTACTACTACTAATAAAATAAATATGATGTATTCTCATAGACGGAGCAGGAAAGCCGTCGTCAATGCCAAACCCCGTCGAATTTGAGTTAACTTCGTAAAAAAAGGAGCCTCAAACAGCTGACAAATTCTCTACAGAGCAATCAGACTGAAAATGAGCTCCTGCCTCAAATAACAAATGTGTTTATTGTGGCTGCGAATGATATGCAGATTCGACATGAATAAACAGGAGCTCACAGAGAGGTTTATTATAATTCTGATAAAGACTACCGGATGTTGGTGCTCACCAGAAACACTAGTTGTGTCAAGGGAAGGGTTGGGAATGACGCTGCATGTGTTACAGCTGGGGGAAGAAAAAACGATGCTTGGACCAAAAATGTAGCTAAAGTCTGTATTAATGGCTGCACTGTGACATTTAGCGTTGATTATCTTGTGACCGTCAATTAAAGGGCAAACGAGTTTGTTAGGAAAAAATATAGAACATTAGAGGCAGCACCCGTGAGGATGAGGAGGTACTGATCGTGTTTATGAGGGATTCTCTGTGGAACAGACTGAAATCCAGCTGAAAGATCATGTTTCGAGTCACTGGTTCTATCATTAGTTTAATGTTTTGGTTTGAGGCCAATCGAGAGTCATGAAGTTTGCCTTCAGAGCCATGCCAGTTTAGGTGTATGATGCTCACACACACTAATCCGTGCTGCAGATATATGTTGATGCTACTTCAGGCAGCTTCATAAAGTCTAAAGCAATTCAGCAATACTTCTAGGGGTGTTACAAACCCCCGAAGGGAGCATTAGATACTCCAAATACAATCTGTTGATGAACAGGATCTTTATGGTGGCCTTCGAGGAACAACAACCATAAAGATTTCCCAATTTGCTACCGATTATCGTTGCCACTCCGGCCCCTAAGAACCATGTTTATGATGTCAAGTCAGCGCAAATCCTATCCTGTATTTCTCCATGCCTGAACTTCAAGGAAGCATCAAGCCATAATAAAATGTACGAGGTGGTACCAAAGATTTTGGAGACTAGCTCTGTTTACAAGGACGAGCTTCCAGTTTCCACACGAACACCTTCAAAATATTCCCCTTGCTCAGGAATACAGCGCTCCCAGTGTTCTTTTGGTTCTTCGCAACAGCGTGAAAACGGCTAGCCGGATCTTCGTATTTAGGAAGAGGGCGAAGTCTGCAGGAGCCAAATCTGGTGGGTGCTGAAGCGAGATCACGACTTGTTGCAGCGTCGCCGTATGTCAAACGTATGTCGCGTCAAACGTCTCCGTGGCAGATTTGCCCAAATACGCACTGAATTTTATGTATGTATTTTGGTGATGTGGTAACGCACGTGGGTCAGAACAGCACCAGTCAGTTTCCTCATTACACCTTCTGCATTCTTTTTGTTACGCTTCTTTTCTCCAAAAGGAGTTAAGATTGGATCATGTGCACTTGACTGAAGTTTTCGCCAAGTAAATATGCGAGAAAAATGACTTATTCTGCAGATTTTATTCATTATTAAGGTGAAAAAAAGAAAAAAAATCACAGTTCTATTTGCAAGTCCTATAATTTAATTGCAAACAAAAATCTCTGAGTAATTGAACCTAATTTGGTTATTTAGAAACCTCTATCTTCAATAGTGATGATGGTGTAGAAATATGATGTACGAAAATTCTCAGACTGTCAGTCTTCTGCAGGACGAAGTTCCCGTAAACCTTGCGATAGCTTAAAAAAATCCCACTTCCACCAACTCTGAAAATGGCCAAAACCACAGTTTATGAATCCTCTAATACATATGTATCAGAGAACTCCAGTAGCAGATGGTCTTTTTAACCCCTCTGGGGTTTAGATTTATTCTATTTTTTTTCTGCAATGAGCTGCCAGAAAGGAGTCCTCACACTTTCAGGGTGGCCGAGAATCTCACTGATACCAACGAAAAGAGTTTAGGGCATGTCTGAGCTCTGAAGAGCTGAGTCAATCCCAAACGTCCTTGCTGTCATGTCAGGTGGATGGTGGATGGTTGCTACGATGGATTTCATAAATGTGGAAAAAAAAAAAACAACAGATTTTTTAGAAGCAATTTTATGGTTCTTGAATCGAATCAGCATCTGTATGTTTTTATTCTTTTAGAGATTGATTTTGAAGACACAATTCCAAAGCTACATTGAATGGTTTCATGTTTAACATTGTTTAAGACGGTTTAGTATTATTTTAACATTTCATTGTGCGAACAGTCTCTGACATTTGTACATATGACAAACTTGAAATACAGATGATATAAATGTTCCCTTCTGTCTGCATCTGTCCCGAAGAAGCAGCAGATCTATAATCAATTTATTAATGTTGATGATTTCTATTTCTCGCCTTGTAGATTTGCAGTGAGTAATCATTAGAACTTTTTTAAGAGCTTGTGCTTGATAGGATCAGGAGCATTTAGTGGTTTATTTAGGGGTATAAACAAGCGGTTTATGTCCTAAGCATAATATCATATTCTGATAGTCAGGACAAATACTAACCCATAGATCACTGCATCTGTAAATGCAGCTGTAAATCATAATAACATTGTTGAAAAAAGGGGAATGAATCATGTTTTATTCATATTAATAAACGGAGTCGCCAGGGTTAGAACTCTCTAAAGCAGGAGTCCCCAAACTTGTTTTTTTATCTGTAAGTGGGCATAATTTTTACTTTCATTAATGGAAGTCGGTTTCCAACAGAAAACTGCCAGTATTACTGTGGAGATTCTGAGTCAATTTTCCCAAATGTTTAGTAATTTAATTGTCTCTTTGAATGTCTCCCGGATTTTGGTATTCAAATGTTGACAGGTTTGGTGTAGTAACACCTGCTCGATCAGTTATGGACCATTCTGTTGTTTGGTGGGTCAATCTAACAAATAATTAGACTACATCAATCTTCTTCTTTTGGCTTTTCCCATTAGGGGTCTCCACAACGGATCATCCGTCTCCAAACCCCCCCCTGTCCTCTACATCTGCCTCTGTCACACCAACTACCTGCATGTCTTCTCTCACCACATCTATAAACCTCCTCTTTGGTCTTCCTCTTTTCCTCCTTCCTGGTGGCTCCATTTTCAGCATTCTCCTACCGATATACCCCATGTCCCTCCTCTGCACATGTCCAAACCATCTCAATCACACCTCCCTCACCTTGTTTTCAAAATGTCCTACAGGCACTGTCTATCTAATGGACTCATTTCTAATCCTGTCCATCGTCGTCAACTCCCAACGCACATCTTAACATCTTTAGCTCTGCTATCTCCTAGGCTACGTTAATAACTAAGAGCAATTTTTGATTGAAAGACAACTTTACACTTTAAAATAGGTCTCCGGCTTTGTTCGAGGGGAAGTTCTAAATTTGAGAGAGTTAGAAAGTGTTCTAACTGTTACAAAGCACTGGCACTGGAGACTCTTTCCAAAAAACATCTCCTTATGGAAAATTCACCATAATAATAATAATAATAATATTCATTCATTCATTCATCTTCTCCCGCTTATCCGTAATTCGGGTCACGGGGGCAGCAGTCTAAGCAGATTCCCTAGACACTTCTCCGTGTCCAGGGATCGGTCTGTCAAGGCCCCCGCCTTCGACTGCTGCCCGATCCTCTCAGCACCGGTCCCTTACGGTCCCTCCT
>JAAIIK010000168.1:659474-664474 GCA_014706435.1 Silurus glanis
AATAAAGTAGAGTAGATCGATTTCCTCTCTGCGCATTTCTTCGTCCTTACTGTGTTTGTAATTTGCTTTTTCCTGGCTGAGGTTAAATAGAAAATCTGTCCGACTTGATATTCTGACGTTCTTTAACCACAGCTACTGCTGACACCTGAGTTTATTTCTTTCTTTACAAATAAAAAAAAAAAAAAAAGCGAGGCCTTGAATTCTAAAAGAGATTTCATATATCCTCCCACATGACAGCGGCGTGTCCCCGCAGCCGTTTTTTTACAGACAGCCCTCATGATGCTGTTTGTTTTATTACACAATATGACACAGTGGTAAACTCTGTCAGCTTTGTCATCACTTCTCCGCCAGCACTTCTCTAAATATGACACCCTTTTCCCTGGTGTTATAATAAATCAGCGTGGCAGGTTCAGTTTGCCTGGCAGTCATAAATCTGGAAAAAAAATAAAAATCCTTCCAGTCGGAAGATGGAAAAGTGTTTCAGCCAGGTCGGGTCTCAAAAGATGCTTAGATACATCTTTACATGTTCTCCTCCCAAGCCTCACATCAAGGCCAGACACTGAGGCAAAACAAAAATGAAAATCCATAACTTTCGACATGATGCTGCCACCACCACCATGCTTCATCATGTAGATTGTGTTCTCAGGCTGATTTGCTGTGTTTCTAATGTGCAGGAGATCATAATCTGCTGCTGGTCAATAGGCATCATGTCGATTTCTGCACTGATGCCCCAAATCCACTGTCCTCTAACGTATTTGTGACTCAAATCACGCCGGTGTTTTCATTCAGGAGTTTTATATCCCCAGGCTTCTGCATCTCCAGCCATATATTCCTCGTCTTTTGATTTTTTTTGTACTGAGCCAGAGATTGATGGTTAAAACACAGAAGATCGATACGCCTTGAAACCTGAGAAATAAAAACTTTTTTGACATCTTGGAGGGTTTATTTAAAGATGCGACGCCATAAGATGCTTCGAATTCTAAATTTTAGTCCTGGAAGATTCAGCCATTCTTCTTAGATGACATCGTGCATTCCTGAGCTGAGGTTTTCCTTTGAGCATCTAATATAAGCAGCAGACACAAGAATGTTCTTCAAATCTTTTAAACTACTTTTATACTAATACTTTAAAAGTCTTCATTTCAGGAATCTTTATTTTTGGACACCACGATTGGTATGCGCCTTCTGAACATCCCATTCCAGGTTTAGTCCAGATTTGCTATTATAATACCTTCCACTTTTCTGAGATGATGTTCTTTGGGTTGTTTTGTGGAGATTCATTCGACCACAAGGGTGTCAAATCAGGTGCTGATGTAGGTGTGAACGTGAGGAGGCCTGGGGTGCAGTCAGCATTCGCATTCATCTGGTTAAATACGGTTGTAGTTCTATAGCAGGAGATCTTCCACTCCAACCCATGTAAAGCAGATCTTCATGGAGCTTAATTTGAGTAACAGGTTTGAGGCTCCTAGTGAAGGCAAAATTAAATTGTCCTCCACCCAAAAACCTTCAATACGATTGTGTATCTTCAATACCTTTGCCCATGTATTGTGTAAAAAAGTACATAAGTGCAACTGGCCATCGCACGCTATGTGTAGGTTCCTCCACAGGCTCTTGCCATGAAGTTTTGTAACAAATCCTCTTTTATTGGAAACAGAATCCATGGTATGTTACCTTTCACATGTATGACACCTCCATACACCACCTCATGGGACTTCTTCGCCCTGATCATTTGCCTACATGACAATTTAACAAAGAGAAAAAAAGCCCTGCATATCTAACCAGGCACGGAAAGCGTAATGGAGTGCGCATTTTATGTCAGAACTTGTGACGCTGATCCGTTCATGGACGCTCCCATGAGATCTCTCACTTCCTCATTAGAACCAGAAGAACTCTGAAGGCTCTGATCATACAGCCTAATGGGCTAATCAGACCCCGAAGGCCAAGACGTCGCCTCGACGTGGAAATCACCTGCAATTCGCACATCACAACGCTAAACTTCTATTTTTCTGCACGGAAAAACGCTGATTGATTTGTAAAAAGCGAAGGTGAGAAAGCGTTGTGTTCGAAACAGAGTGCGTGATTACTGTAATTAAAAACTCTTTATTTTCACTCAAGACACTTGTGAATACAACATTCACACACACACACACACACACACACACACACACACACACTATTGATTCATTGTTTTAATTAATTCCAGCATGCTCTCCAAGGACACTATAAAGTATCATAGACGACTATTAAATTATTACTAAAAGGTGAATAATCATTCCATTAAGAAAAACCATGGGGTTTGAAAGTCACTCATATAAAGGATTAAATCGAGCACCGCTATATGGTGCAAACAATAACAACAACCTGGAATGTAAAAGACATGTAGAGATGACAAGCATGAGAAGAAAAACATGAGAAGTGGTAATACTTGCGAATTTGAAATGGTAGCTAAAACAATAGTTAAGGTGTGGTGGGTTATGTAGTCCATGTCCATAATCCCACCCAAAACGTGACGTATTCTATACAGTGAAAAATCATGGTTCTTTTAATAATAATAATAATAATAATAATAATAATAATAATAATAATAATAATAATAATAAATATATTTTTGATCTCTCTATTCCCCTCCAAGCCACCAGAGGGCACCCTTACATACATTTTTAAATTCTTCTTTCGTTGTCTGTGCTTTTTTTTTTCTTTTTTTTTTTTTTTTTAACTCATTCATCACTATTTAAGTTCTGCATTTTCACAACTTCTTTGTTGTAGCATCAAGTAGATGTGAAGATTGAAGACGTTTGAATGTTTGTTGTGGTTCAACATTTCTAGCCAAGCCTTTGTAGTTCTTTTTTTCCTTTTTTTTTTTTCTTTTTTTTGGGGTGGGGGTAGTTCTTGCTAGGTCCTTAGTTAACATTCATAGATCTCATCTATAAGAAATCTATGTTTACCCTAAATACTGGCTTATTATTATAATGATTTTAATTAAAAAAGATCAAAATCAGAACTAGAAAACAAAAGGACATGAAACATGGGCCTTGGAAAAATAAATGAGACTTTCTGGAGCCTTTCGAATTTTCGAAACATGGTGGTCCAAATTAGCGAACAATGAACAAATGGTTTGGCTTTATTTCCTCTACAGTCGCTCTTTCAATGCAGGTAAAGGAATTTGGTGTATCCTTGACGACGCATTTACTATCACATTCGTAATATAAATCGTCTCCACTCGGCCCTTTCGGTGAGGAGCAATGCTTCACGCTCTTGAATAATGCAATGTTCTTTTTCTCCACCATAAACTCTTACAGTTACAGTTGGTGCACGAATACTCACTAGAACTTCTACAATGGACCACATACTGTATTTCCTGTTCTTTAACCTGCTCCTGCACCGGCTTTACGTAACCTGGATCTCCTTCTTATTTATCTGATTTACTTATAAAACGTATAGAAGTTCTTTCTCGTATGCGTTCGGCATCTGTGGGATCTCGAGCTTTTAGCTACGCCGATCCATACCTGTGGAATCTACTTTAGATATTCGCAACAGTGACCCAATTTTTACGCCCCGTTCGAAAACGCAACTTTTCAGGGAGGTATTTATTGGACGTATTCGCACGTCTTATTGGTTGAATAGTGTTTCATTATTTTTAGCTGTTTATTAATTGTTTTGTGTATTTATTGTATGTAAGGTGTCCTCGAGTGTCATGTAAAACACCCAATAAATAAAATGTATTAAAATTATTATTATTACTAACAAATGAAGATGTGAGAGCTGCAGATCAGTTTGATTTGCAATGAAGGTCACCGCGAAAAAGCCGCGAATTTTGGACACACCCCCGCAGCCCCTATGGTACCTTTTTAGTGAATTTATCTAGACATTGTGTCACTTTATAAACATATTAGTGTGCAGTAAAAACTTTCTTTCAGTTCACCCATTAGGGGTCGCCACAGCGATTTGGCACATGTTTTTACGCTGGATGCCCTTCCTAACGCAACCCTCCCCATTTATCCGGGCTTGGGACCGGCACTAAGGCTTGTGCAACCCTAATTGACCAAATACAATAAAATGTTATTCCTTACATTCCTGAACATTCGGTCCCACTGCGGATTCTCACAAATTTTAAGATAATCCACAACTTGCTGTTAGTGAGGTTCCAAGTGAGAACCCACGAATTTTCCGAACAGCGAATTATCGGGGGTCGACTGTATTTAGTTAAAAAGTTAAAGTTTATTTAGAAATGTAACTTTCTATATCTGTCCATTGCCAATTTCCTGCCATGTGCGGCTTGTTGAGCTTTTAATATTTGAACCCCCGGGTGATAAAAACCCACTTCCAACTCGTGTTTGCTCTTCAGCCACTTGATTTCTTGTATTTTTAGTCCTTTTTTTTTTTTTTTTTTTTTTAAGCAAAGCTGGATAAGGCTTTGATTTGCAGGTAAGGTAAACTAAGGAAACGATTGGTCGAGATCTAATCTTTGGGCGCTGGACTGCCGTGTTCGCTCTTCCAGATGATTTCCCTCGTCGTCCCAATGATGGTGGAGAATGCTCAACAGTAACATCGACACTTTCGACATTTTACCAGCACGCTGTATAACCCCCAGAGATAATAAACTGAGTGTGTGTATCTTAACAGCTTTAGGTTTAATAGTCATAATTCATTGAATTTTGTCTGCTGGCAGTAGATGCAGACTGAAATCTGTCTGTGTTTTTTTTTTTTTTAATCTTGTTTTTTTTTAGACTGAGAAATGAGGAAATAATATGACTGCAGGCCAGCGAGTGGGAAATGCAGGAAGAAATATAAATTAGGGTTATAGGTGAAGCCACCCACACCCACACACACACACACACACACACACACCCCGACACATACACAATATCTGTCAATTTTAATAATAAATTATGACAGCTGCAGATGTGATTTTTATATGATAGCGATATTTATGTCTCTGAACTTAAAATTTTGTTTTCAGAGCTGCACATGTGGCCAAAATATATTTTGCGGATATTTTAATT
>JAAIIK010000168.1:666974-676797 GCA_014706435.1 Silurus glanis
TTCAGCCGCGTGATGGTTCTACTCCACACTCCCTCCACTGGCCATGAGCCAATTCCAGTATTACTGGCTTTTGGAATTCAGTACCTTGGGAATCGTCTCACAGTCTTCGCAACATTCTCTCACTAGTTGGAAAACTGTTTGATCTACAGCATGCTGTGGAGAATTCTCAGCCTCATCTCCATGTTAATGTGCAGCCATCTGCTTCCTGCCCATGAGCCAAAACACAAATCAGACTGGCATTTATTTATTTATTTATTTTGAATTTTATTTGTCATTTTTGGAGTATAATGTGTGAATTCCTGTTTCTTAACGGGACATCCTCGAGGCTGACTGTTCGGGGAATTGCTCTATTAGTGCTTTCATTTTGCCTAATGCCAACGAAAAGAGGTTATAATACAGATATACCTGGATACCATGTCTGATCATTTTTATTACTGTGTATGAAAAAAGAATCTTTTTTTTCTAATGGCTTCTTTCAGTCACTGGATATTTAGTGCCTCAGTACATCTTCTCTGCTTTGCTGTTCGACTTGCCGTTGATACGTGTTGATGGATGGCGTTATGCCAGAAACCCACTCAGTCGTAGAAACCCTTTGGCTCCTTGATGCCGGAGAATTTGCTCTAATGGAATGCAGGGGAGATGCTCATTTTCTTCAATCCATAATGACAGAAGGGTGTGTGAGATGATCGTTTTTTGAGAGGAGAAAAATCATTATGATGGGAGAAGAAAAATAGGCTGTATGGAACAGATTTTAGACACCTGACCATAAGGATTTGGACATCCCATTCCACATTTAGTCCCCATTTGCTGTGAAAATAATCTCCACACCTCTGGGAAGATAAGGTGATGAAGCCTGTTGTGTGGTCGGAGTTCACATTCAAGTCAACGGGTCTGAATTCAGGCTCTGTAACAGGAGATCTTCCACTCCAACCCATGGAAAGCAGACGTTTATGGAGCATGAAGGCCATCGTCATGCTGAAACAAGTTTGGGTTTCCAAGTTCAAAGGGAAAAATACCACTCCAAAGACATCCTGTACAACCAGGTGCCTTCAACTTCCTGGGAACAGTTTAAGGAAGAACCACGTGTGGCTGAAAAAAAGTCATGAAGGGATCGATCTTAAATGGCAATTTTTCATTTTGAGATGAACAACACGGAAAAAGTTTATCGGACGATTGAATCCGAAAACTTTCAACATGATCGACGTTTACATTTTTTCAAATGTATTAATTGCGCATGAAGAAAATCAGATGTTTAATGTTTAGTAATCGATAATAATGTTCATCCGAATGTTAACAGGACAAACTTGTGTTTGAAAAAAATGTCTTCTTCTTCGTATTATTATTAATATTTTGTTACAATAACACCTGCAATGCTGTTCAACCCGTATTCCACACTCGCTTCCCCACATCCTCTTCTCGCTCCCTGGGTGCGCTGAAGAGATTTCTTATTTCCTCATTATGAGCTAATCGGCTTTGGCAGAATGAAGAATCTGACCCTGTTAACTCGATCACCTCACCTCAACTCCTGACCCTGTCCACTGCCATCAGAGGTCTAATTTAACCGTTTAGCCTGGTTTTTTTTTCTTGTTGTTTTTTAAGAAAAAAAGATTTACCAAAACAAAAACATTATATGTATGTGTGTGTGTGTGTGTGTGTGTATATAATATACTAATATACTCATTATAAAATACTAATCGTTTCTTAAGTAAAAACTTGCTTATGGATTGTGGATACGTTTGCTTATGGAAGTAGCCTCCAGTGTCAGAGCTCCATAAAAGTAACTAAAGTAAGAAGCACATTCTCATAGGAAAATATGTGAGTCATTTGAACTTTATTCCTTGTACTTTAATCCTTTTAAATAAAATACATGAAAGCTAAACTTTATACGATCTCGGTGCGGGCGGAGTCACTTCATGTTCGTTTATTAACTGGCCTTTAGAAAGCTTTCATGAAACTTGGACACCTCAGAAAACACAAACGTGAAAGGATTTTTTATTTTTTTAAAACCACAAACCATCTTTTCCATATTAATGAGACTGCTGCGTTTTTTTTTTTTTTTTTTTTTTTTTGAATTGCCATTCCAAAGCGTTTTTCTCTGAAGTTTGTTCCTAAGAGGACGCTGTCAAGGGCACGACTGACTTTTAGCTTTGTTGAAATGTGAAAATCAGCCCAAAAGTACATTTGAATATATTTTTAATTAGCGCTCGTGGCTGGCGGGCAAATGTTTAGCCCACGGCGTGAATGTGAACTGGGCTTATATTAACTCGACGAGAGATCGTGGGAGAGGATCGGGTCGGTCTTGAGGTCCCCGAGCACCTTCTCTAAGCAGCGCTAATTGTTTAATATTCACACGCCCGTGAACAATCGCGGCGTTTACGTGCCCTAGGAGTGGCGTATGGGTAATAAAATCGTTAATCGTGTTTTTTTTTTTTTTTTTACACCAGAGTTATGAGGTGAAGTAGGAAATTTGAGGCTTTCGCATTGGAATGTGAATGGGATAATTACTTTTGATTACAAAATTTTTGATTAAAAAAAACTATCGTTTTATTTTGTAACAAAAAAAAAAATATAACTTATTTTGTGAATAATCACTGAGTGAATCAATAAATGGATGAGATAAAAAAAATGGAAGAAACTCTTCTAAGGTTTTCTCAGGACTTCTTGATCATTAGAATTCTAATAAATTTTACACACACACACACACACACACACACACACACACACACACACACACACACACACACAAAGAGCTGATTTACAGAAGATAAATGCAGGAACTCAAATCTGCCTCCTACACCGAGCAAAAAGAAATGACTTTTTGACCTGCAGGAACGATGTCCCGAGCTGCTGTTTAACCTCGGGCCGATCTCAGCGCTGTCGTCTTTCTGACAATCAGAACCTGATCATGATGCATGGAAATGGATGCAGTAACACAGTCGAGCTCGATGAGCCCCGATTCCGACTTGTCTGCAGCTTGCTGGGAAGAATTTGCAAATTTGAATAAAATATAAATAAATCTCAGAAAAGTAAATGTTCAGCATCAGGGTGGTAACTGTTTCCTCAAGCAAAAGAAGAGTGGAGTTCAGGAACGGAGAAAAGGAAAATCAAAAGATAAACGAAGAGGAATGTAAATGGTGGAAAGCGAATGGAAGTGGAATGAAAGGATCGAAATGGGATGAGAAGAACAAGGGAGGGAAGAATTGGATGCTGAGCGAAATAAGGGAAATTTATAGAAAAGGAAAAAGACTAGTGAAGGAAAGAGAAGGGAACGCAGGAAAGCAAATGAGAAGGAAAGAAACATAGAGAACAATAAGAAAGAAAAAAGCGACAAGGATAAAAGGATACATGGAAAAGGAAGGGAGGGAAAAATAAGGATAACAGAAAAAACATAAATGTATGGATGGAAAAGAAAATTGGAAAAAATGAAGCGCATATGGATCGATTGGTCAGGTATCTATGGAAATATTGTGATTTTGAGCCCTAAGGAAGGAAAAGATTGTGTTCTGTAAAACGGAAAATTCATGGACTCTTGGGGAAAAGGTACTAATGCAAACTCCGCCCCCAAATAAAGCTTTTATTATGTATTTTCGTAGCTGTGAATAGCTACGAATTTGCAGGCACGTATGAGTCCGTTGCAGGAAAAACCTGTCGCAAGACTACATTTTAAGTAGAATTGAAGTAAACTTGTTCAACTTGTCCAACACATTGTGGGCTTCCTATGAGAATATGTAAACCTTCATTATTATTATTAAAAAATTTGGTATTATTATTATTATTATTATTACCACAAAATGTTTCTACTTTCTAACGAGATTTTGAGTAATCGTTTTAGCTTTCAATAAAATCACATCGTCTGGGAAATTGGTATTTGGGAAAACCATTCCAAGTAGGAATTCCAAGTGGTGGTGGGTGTTGGTCGGATGATCTCTTGGTGAATACACCGCTATCACTGCTTGCTCCGCCCACTCAGGCTAATCTCACCCATTTGTAAGTTTTCATACGAGTTTAAAATTCTTCCTAAAAGGTCTAACGAACACAATTTCACTTCAGCTCATTATGTATTTATGTCTGACTCACTTTCATCTTCCCCCAAAAAAACCCTTTTGTATCTTTTCATCTTGACAATGGTTTTTTTTTTTTTAAACAGAATAAACTCTTCTACATAATAGACGGAAATGTTTGTGATTACGGCTTCAAACAGCTCTTTGGAAACTGAAAAAGATGTCAACAAAATGAAAAAGCGCATTTCATTTCATCTCTCCGCATCTCTCGCGAGGATAAACAGCCCGGACGGGGGGGGGGAACCTCTCCGAGCAAAGAAAAGTCGTAACCTGAATCTCGGAAGCTCCTGAAGGATAAACTCCAGATCCGGGATAGACTTCGGATTCACCGTGACCCTCACGAGGACGGTCCTGGGAAAGGTTCCAATCATCCAAATCATTTTGTATGTATTTGACGTGGTCTGTATTCTGTATAAACCTTTACGGTGAATTTGGTTGTTTCTCAGTAGCGCCTTGATCTGAAACGATGATGTTTTAGAATCGTTTGAACATTTTGGCCTGTTTGGATTCCGGAACTGTAACTTAAAATATTATTATAATAGTTAAATTATTCAAATAGTTGCAGGTGTTTTAGCTAGAGATTAGTGCAAGAGGAAAAGATCTTGGTACACGGCGAAATTGATGCAGAAATGACTGTTTAATCCGTAAATTGGAGATTAAGTGCAGTATATTTGAGGCTGAAGTGAAACAAGTGAAATGAATTCAGTCATAAAGAACTAAACACAAATCGTTTAGTTGCAAGATTCTGCTTTTGACACTGTGTGTTTTGCTTACAGAGCTGAACCAGCATTGAGTTTTTTTTTGCTAGGTTTAGAATCTGGCTAAATCTTTCCTCAGAAACCAGTGAACGAATGTGGCAGAGCAACAAAAACTGCAGAAAACAATGTTCCTGTAATCTCGCCGTTCCTCCACCTCATACTTTAATACTCGAGGGAAGATAATCATATTTCCACAGAGAGCGCCGCTAATCCCGACATCTATAGTTTTACAGAACTGACTTTTAACAAGGTTTTGTTGTGATTTCTGGACTAACGAGAGAGAGAGAGAGAGAGAGAGAGAGAGAGAGTCCCTGTCCTGTCTCCTGCAGGAGAACGTTCTGGCATGGTTAGTGAGGATAAGGAATTTTTAATTGGTTAATTTGGGAATTGTCATGTCACTACATCAAGCTCATGCCAGCTTCCTCGGAGGAACACCCAGATGGAGCTCAGGAAGGAAGGAACCCACAATTGTGCGGCCATTTAGTTCTTGCAACACTTAAGAATGTAACTCTAAAACAATTTTTTTTTTGCTCGTTTTAAAATGTGTTTTTAAGCATAGGCTGAGCCGCCCTTTAACCTGCGCTCACATCTCACCACTTTTAGGACTTACAGCTGAAAATAACAATGTAGGTATCCTTGGAAAGAAGACGGTGAATAAATTTCGTATATGAATGAGTCATGGAGCAATCCAGAAAAGTAATAGGTTGAAATCCACACGTCTCACGAGTTTATATTTCAAATGTAATGAACCTGGGTGACTAGCATTAACGCTAACATCCTACTAATGTATTTTGATTGTATAATTCAGGGTAATGGTTTTGTAGTGGACTTTTAAAGTGACCTCATCAGTGTGACCAAAAAAAAAAAAAGACTTGTGATCTTCAAGAAATGTTGATCTTGAGGTCAACTGAAGGTTAAGTGTGTACGTGTATTTCATAGGTACGAATGTGATTAAGTGTTCAATGTTCTCTAAAATGGACATGTTTTGTGAAAAAGGTCGCTTCAAGCATTAGATATTAAACCAAAAATTGACGCTCACCAAAGTGTTGATCAAAACTAATGGAAAAATGTCTGATTCAAAGCAGGACCACGTTTTCACGGAACTGGAAGAAGACTCCGAAACAGCACACTGAACAGCACGGCGCATCCACACTACACATCTCCTCCATTAGCCACAGCTCTGTAGGCCCTTTGATCAATTTGCTGCTGGAGCCACAAGTAGTGCTTCGACGAGCAATAGGAAGAATGAGAGCGAGGAAAAGGAAGAGACTTCAGCACAGTGTGAGGTGGATGGATGAAGGGTTGCTATAGTTACAGAGTCTGTAAAACTCCCTGTGGTCCATTTCTCATCTTTAGGGAACTCCCTGAGGATGAGAAGAGCTCTAGAGGATGAACAGACACCTGAGGAGATTTTCTGCGACCGTGGGCTTTGTTCTGCTACAGTAGCGCTGGCTTCAGGCAGAAAACTCTCATCACAATCTTTTATTTTGGGTTAGTTAAAAGTAAATGAGTAAATCACTTGAGAAATTGAAAGGATGCATTGAAAAAAATAAATGAGAAAGAAAGGTGCAAAAAAAAAAAAATGAAAGAGGGCGTGGCCTTTCTGCAATTTACTCAATAAAGGGGGTGTGACCTTCCCCTGTGTTTTTTCACTTAAGCGGGCGTGGCCTTTCTGCGTTTTTTCTCAGATAAGGGCACGTGGCATTTATTTATTTATTTTTTTTTTTTTTCCTTTGGCAAACGGCCAATCTTTTGTTTTACTTTGTGGAGGGGGGCGTGGCTTTCTTCAATGTTTTTCTCGGTGAAGGGGGTGTGGCCTTTTTCTTAGTGATGAATGATTTATTCTCACACATGCCACATACACTACACACTCTATGTCTACAATAGTTTGTGAACACTTGACCTTAAGATTGGTGTGTACCCTTTTTAAAGATTCTCTTATAATAACCTCCACACTTCTGAAAAGATGTTCCACTAGATTTTGTGGCGATTTTGTGAGATTTCATTCAGCCACAACGATGTCAAATTCAAATCTTTCAATCCAACCCATGTCCAGCACAGTTTGAGTGAAGGGAAAATTTAATTCTAATTCATTTAAAGACTAAAAGTTGGTGAAAACAGTTTGGGGAACATATTGCTGGAAAAGCCAATATGTCCCAATACTTTTGGCAGTAGAGTGTACTTTTAATAGTAACATCTAAAAATTGATAAACTCTGTTTGGGTTTTTTTTGTGTTATATATGTATACATTAGGGTAATTACAACGTCATTAAACACACATATTCAAATACTTTTTTTTATAGAAATATAATAATAAATGCCACGTTCTTGCTTTGCTCCATCATCAAATCCATGATAGTGATGGATTTTGCTACACCCGAGCTTCTTAAACAGCCTCAGAGGCACGGAGGAACGGCTGTAACTCACTCGTCCTGCCGAATCGAATCTATTTAATAAATGAGCCTTATTTTAATGCAATCTGCAGGGTGATTTATACCTGCGTATTATATTAACACTGGTTGGAGACATCAGGAAGTATGCGCTGACACATAGGCAGGGAAATGACTGGTTGATTAAAGGCGCTCGGCGACCTGAGGTCCTTCGTATTCACGCGGTGAAAAGGTTTTTAGATTCGGAGTCCGCACGGTTTTACTGCCGTAGAAATGTCTAATAGCATTTATTGCTAATTGCCGGTACACAGAATGATTTTCAGGATGTCCCAGATGAAAGCTGCTTAACAATCATGACAATTTTTTTTCTGCCATGGTTCCTAAACCGTGTTTCCACATTGTACTCAAAGAAATGTTCAATGACTGCCAAAAATTTCCCAATTTCAAAGAAACTCTATGATCTATATATCTACTGACTTGCCAATAAAAATGCACCGTAACTTCATAGCATCACAGCCTACGATTTAATACATGGCATCATCATACAGTCTACATTTATGGCATTTAGCAGATGCTTTTATCCAGAGCAACTTACAACTGTCATTTATACGAGTGGCATTTAAGAGAAACCAGTACAAAAAATAATAAAAAAATAATAATTTTCAAGGAGTAGAAACTGCATGCATTTTGCAAAAAAAAAGATTTGTCAGTGTGCCAGAACCATCCCAGGACATCCTGCTTCACTTCCTCATCAAGGAACCACCACGATCCGGATCGGGATATTCACTGACGGTTTACAAGTTTCAAATGTCTTACTGCAGCTGAGGATCTTCTGTAGGTATCCATGGTTTTTACGCCTTCGTAACAAGAAACTTCAGCACCATGCGCTGTTCCATTCATACATTAACACTGTTACACTGGTATCTTGATTAACGACATGTGTGCCGCCTATCAGTATTAGTACACGCTAGCCATTTACTACTGTACCGCCATGCTAGCATCCATTTTTAAACCTGTAACCTCAAGTCTCGGTTTGACTTGAACGCCTTCTGCACAATTGAGTAAGTGAAGGTTATGGGCCTTGCGCAGCAGCCCAGCAGTTGCAAATTGGTCATGTTGGGATTTAAACTTACTTTTTGATCAGAAGTCTGACATCTTAACCTGTATGACTGTATAAGACTGTAGAAATGACATTACTTATAATCTTACATTCCAATGCTCATGTTCGTTCTCACTCTCCAGTGTTCTGTATTGTTTAAGGACTATAATCACACTCTTGATGTCAACCAAATGAGGATGGGTTCCCCTTTTGAGTCTGGTTCCTCTCAAGGTTTCTTCCTCATAACATCTAATGGAGTTTTTCCTTGCCACAGTCGCTATGGAATCAGGGATAATTACCGTATTTTCCGGACTATAAGCCGCTACTTTTTTCCCACTCTTTGAACCCCGCGGCTTAAACAACGAAGCGGCTAATTTATGGTTTCTTCCTGGGTTTTTCCCGGTTTCACAAGTTTCAAGACAAAAAGCTGAGCCCCATAACATTAGACCAATGAAATTGCCGAACGGGTTCAGGTGAACCAATGAAATTCTTTATATTAAATCAGATGCGCTCCCACTGAATCGGGCCGCACCACATCATAAATATGGATGAGGTTCCTCTGAGGTTTGACCTGGCGCTCACTCGGACTGTCTACAGGAAATGCGAATCATTCGTCACGCTGAAAACAACCGGGCATGAAAAAACACTTCACCGGTGTTCTGAGCTGCACGGCATCGGGAGAAAAGCTTCACCGATGGTGATTTTTAAACGCACGACGATGCCAAAAGAGAAACTCTCGAGAGAAATAGTTGTGAAAGGAAGGAGGAAGACAGTGAACAATGACTTTCTTGGTAGGCTACTGTTTAGATACAAGCCGTGAAACAGACACTGTCTTTCGTGTAAAGTTCATTAGTTTCAGTGTAGACACCTGCGGCTTATAGACAGGTGCGGCGTATTTATGTTCAGAATAAAAATCTTTGTGAAATTCAGTGGGTGCGGCTTATATTTGGGTGCGCTTAATAGTCCGGAAATTACGGTACATCATTCACCTTGACTGTTGATTTCTGTAAAGCTGCTTTGAGACAATGTCTGTTGTGAAAAGCGCTATAGAAATAAACTTGACTTGACTTGACTTGACACAACCACTTAGCTAACAATTCCCCATTTCTGAGGCCATGTCCACGCGAACACATTTTTGTTTGAAAACGCGTATTCTTACTATTTTGGCCTTCCGTCCAAACTGAAATGGCGAAAATGTAGCTTTTTGAAAACGCTTTCCGAAGCAAATACATTTGGAAATCTGTTTTCGTCTCGCAATGTGGACCGTGTGTGAAAACGGAGGCTTTACAGACTGCTGTAAAAGATGTTTAAGCGCAAGCCTTTACATTCCAAAGGAGGAAAAGATTCTGAGATAGAAAATAAGGACTTTGAAGGAAATTGGCGTGTAATAAATCTATTGTACACTCGTCACTCTGCTCTAAAAATTTCTTCCTGGTTCATGAGATGTCAAGGTCCACAATTTTGACTCCAGCTTTTTTTATATATATATATATATATATATATATATATATATAT
>JAAIIK010000168.1:676897-728836 GCA_014706435.1 Silurus glanis
AAAAAAAAAAAAAGCCCACGCTGAGTTTGAGAACCTTGTGTTCTGCCCCAGGGTGAATCTTCAAATATTTCAGCTTGTAAACATTTTATTTGACTCTGCTGTCCACCAGGATTCCTCTTATTGCCTTCTGAAGTGTAACAGAAACACGGCTGATCAAAAGCACGTCTAAATAACACACTTAAAATCCAGATCAAAGCAGAATCATAGAACGTCACGTCACGCGATCGAATCACCAACGCGCAGCAACGTGACGTGGCATCAGGATGAATCCGGACAGAAATCTTCAACAAAATATATTTATGAATAATAAAATAAATAAATGCTAAAGAGTTTGACCTGAAACACAGACACAGGAAGAAAAAATGCTCCATTAATCCTCGATTATTTCGTTTCTCACAAAAAAAAAAACAAAAACAGCAGAAAAACATTGCACTATGGAAATGAATGCAAACGCACGAAAGGTTTTGAACACAAGCTGAAAAAAAAAAAAAAGAGATCTAAAAGCCATATCAGATATCTGCGGATTTGCCATGAAAGAAATATACAAATAGGAAGCAGGGTGTTGGGGATAAATTCCAAACGTGTGTCCAAAAAAATAAACAAAGACAAAACTGCATTGCATCATAATGACACGTTAATGCTGACAGCAATAAAAAAAAAAATCGCAAATATCAATCTTTCTTAAAATATAGAAAGGTGCTGAATTTTGTAGAAGTAAATTGTGTCGTTGTACGGATCAGAAAACAAAGCGCTACGGGAAAGGCAGCAGTTATGTCTAAGTCTGGTTTGTTATTCCAACCAAAAACAGTGGTGCTCAGCAGGGGGACGAATGGCTCAGGGCCGACTCCGAGCCACGAACTTACCAGTGGCAATTATTACACAAAACCAAACAATATGTGTAACAATATGCGCACAATGGGGTCCACTGACACGGGGTGAATTTTGACTCACGTGCAACACAAAGGGACAAAAATAAATAGGTGTCGGTTACGCGCTTAGCATGCTGCTGTGACATTGATCTGAACAGTAAAATGTCAAACGCAACAAACCATAAAAAAAAACAAAAAAAAAACAAAAAGAAAGAAATCCATGGGCCGTGGAATCCCAACTCTCGCATAGCGAACAGTTTTAATCAGGAACTCCTCAGGAAGTTCGACCACTTAGCATTCGGCTAATGCCTGATTAAAATCTGCGGGGCATTAGCATAAAAATGAGCGTTCGCGTCGAGCTTCTCGTATGCTAATGTAAAGACGCCGGAAACGTTATCTCGTCTGTTTGACGAGTCAAATTCTGTGAAAACTAATCAGAGATAAAAACGCACCGAGAGCGACAGAGTAACACGGAGAGAAAGAAAGAGAGAGAGAAGATCTCATGTACGTCTTCCCAAACAAGCCTCAAAGCAGCACAGATCCCATTTACAGCAATAAAAGGGAGTGTAATTACAGCGGCTGGTGAATTACAGTGGTCACGTGTCAATGGCTAACATCACAGCTAAAACAGAGCGTTTCTAATTGGTTCTTGAAGCAGTTCAGGCTGTCGTTTGGGTGGCGAAAACACCCAGGAAGGTTTATGGCTGGAATGCTGCTGCTTTTCCACTGGATTTAGTAACAAAGTCAGATCTGGAACTATCCGTATTCCGGATTTGTGTTGTTGTTCTCCAAACTGTTCCCACAACGTTGTACACGCGCAATTGTACAGGACGTCTCTGGATGCTGCATGAAATATTTCACTTGAACTAGGAGACCTAAACATGTTCCAGCATGGCAATGCCCCTGTGCACAAAGCCAGCTCCATGAAGATCTGCTTTCCATGGGATGGAAGTGTGTGGAGGATCTATTGCTAAAGAACTCCCACATTCCTATTTGAATGAATGTGAATACTGAATGCCTCCACTCCAGACCTCCTCACCTCACCTCACCTCACCTCCATCAGTACCTGAACTTCTGGCCGAATGAAATCTCACACAAATCTCCGCAAAATCTAACGAACATCTTCCCAAAAAATGGCGTCGATGATGAGATAAAATCAGGACTAAATTCTAGGACTAAATGTTCAGGTGTCCACGACTTTTTTCTATGATATCGAAAGCTAAGCATTGAAACATATGGATTGTGAAGTCTTTAAGATGTTCAGCTTGCAGGCTGGGCTTTCATAACCCATTAAGCTCCTCTACTCCGTTCGGGATTAAACCAGAAGTCAGCTGAAATCCCACAGTGATGTCGTGCTGATCACTGCGCTTTGTGCTTTCTCTGAGCATGTGCTTTTGTGTCTTTGGTGATGGATCTGTTCTGTTAGATCATTAAACCTTCAAACATCCAGCATCCATATGAGATTTTTTTTTTTGGAAACGTCACTGAGAGTAAAAACATGTCGCAGAAGTTCTGCCGAAGTTCCTAATGTTTCCTTAATTCAGTTTAATGGAATTGTGTTTGTATGAAGAAGTTTATCCCATTGGCACAAAACCCAAACTGCAGTTCCATCACTGTCCACTGATGGACACTCGGATGCAACACTGTTCATGGCTTTTGGAGCCCAAAGCACCAGAAATGTTAATTACATGAAATATATAAATTCTCTTCCCAGTGCAGGTTGGGCTTCACTGAACAGTGGATGAAATAAACAGCAATTTTATATTCTATATTACTGCTTTTTAATGTTAAATCCGTAACATTTTACACAAAGAGCCTCCACTGTTCAGGACTTAAAATAGACAATTTATTATTATTATTTTATTATTTTAATATATTGACACTTTAAATCTGGACTACTGTCAATATTTTATTCTTAATATTTTTGTTTATACTTTTTTACATGTACATTCTTCAGTATTAAAAATGCCGTACACTTGAAGATTGAAGATTTCATTGATTTGATTTTATAGAAAAAAAAAAAAAAAAACAGATTGTTGTTGTTATACAAAAATGCTAGAAATTCCGAATCCAAGCGTAACCCTAGAATACGCACCGATTTTAATTGTGTGTTCAGTTGGATTTGGTAAACGAATTAAAAATCCAATCAAATCAATACATTTTCCTCAGGTTGAGAAGTTGTTTGTTCTTGAGGTGAATACAAACAAGTTATCGGATGAAGAATTGCATTAGAAGGATCATTGCCATTGTTTTATGACTGTTTCACAAAATATGCCATTTTATGATTAAATATTATATAATAGTATTTATTTTCGATAAATTCAAACAGGTTTGCTAATTTATCCGAATCCATTCTCTCAGAATTTCAGTCCAGCTGTTCACATCTGTTCACATCTGTTTTATGGACCATATTTTGAAGCACTATATCTTTGCAAAATCTTGCAATATCTGTTATCCTGACCACCTTTATGGCATATGGATATTCGCTATCCCTTCCCAGATCACTCGTTTGGATTATCCTGGTCCTGATTTTGCTTTAGACCAGTCAGGTTAGCTACTATTAGCTCTCACATGCATACCGTATTTAATCTTGCTAGAAATATAATAAAAATGAACATTTTGTTGATAAAACACTGCTCCAGATTGCCACGGCTTTCTCCGAGCACCAACTGATTCCAGCTAGATAAGGTACATGCTATTAAATGGGTGTGATCTATTCTGCTGCAGCTCTAACAGGATGAATGCTAAGCAGGATTTCGAACAATTTTTGTAAAAGGGAATTTACCGCAGCCCAAAACACCGTGTCCTGCCGATGCATAGCGCCTTTTTCTACTTGGGTAACATGAAAAGAAAACTAGCCCTAACTTCCGAGCGGGAACGAGAGGTTAAGATGTGACACGACGCTGGGAAAATTTTCATTTATCACACCCTAACCGTCTTAAAAGAAAGGTTCTGCGATGTATTATGCCGAGTTTCTGCTTTTAAAGCCGCTCTAATGCCGAGATTAAAGCTGAAATATCTGACATTTCAGGTCATTGATATTCTATGGAGGATCCGCTACACTTCAAACTCGATTCATCACACGGCTTTATTGCGGAGATGAAACGCTGCGGCGGCTGAAAATACTGACTTTCTGCTGAAGAGGAATGCAGATTAAGCGAGGAAGAAGCCGTGATGTGAAGTGAGGTTATTGGTACCACCCAGGAGTTAACCATGGTCCTGAAAGGGCGTGTGATAGAGCGGTTTATTCCTCTAATACCGCAACCAAAATCCAATAAACCTGTTTTTATTGTAATAAATAATTGCATACTTTTTTATTTATTTATAGTAAAAATTCATATTCCCTCACGCAAATGATTTCAGGTTCTCATTTATGTTATAGCGCACACACACACACAGGGTTAGGAGGACTTCTTATTTATTTATTTGTATATTTATTCATTGTGCATTTATTTACAATTCTTCAAAGATGGAAACTCACGTCAATTTTATTGTATTTTTATGTACATTTTCCTCTCCTTTCTTTCTTTTTTTTTTCCGTTTTTTTAGATGTTTTTACCCAGAGTGTTTTCCAAGTGAGTCAAAATCCAATTCCTGCAAAGGTTCTCGCTCAATACTCCACTAGTGGGACTGAGATGTGAACTTTACACTTTCTGGCCTCCAGGGCACGACTGTACCATCGATACCACCAAGCGCCTGCGAGTTGTTTCTCTCGACCCATCAGGTGAAGACCGAACCCTCGCGTTTTAACTCGTACATGCATCTTGTAATCTCTTTGCATGCTTCTGCTTTTATTATTCCTTTCTACGCGCTTCACATCGGTTAACATTTGAGCTGGCGTGAATCTGCACCCTGCATCGCATTACAGCACACGCCCTCGGCTAGCTGAGCTGAGCGCGCGCGCCGATGTTTTATTGAACAGCTACGCCTGCAAAATAGATTCACAGTCTCGCAGAAGCACCGCAGGGGATTTTTGTGGTTTTCTTCACTTTCAACAATCAGCCTTGAGCAGCAATGAAAAAAAAAAAAAGAACAAACCCCCTCCCTCCCCCTCCATCCTGAATCCAAAAATCCAATCCCACTGATGGAACTGCTTGGTTTAGACCGATTCTGCACATCATAAACCAGTCGATATTTGCGGCCATCGTGTGTGTGGTCTTTGTTGTGAAGCTGGAGAAATGTTCCTCAAGAAATGTTCCTCTATCTGTATCTCAGGTGTGTGGCTCCATGTTTCGACCTCTCCATATATTCTTCTGGTGGTGTTCAGAAAAACATTTTCTAGCTGTGACATTAAAGTTTAAATACGATTCGGAGCAGAAAGGAAAAGTGAATTTTACGGAAACTTGTTTTTGAATGTTCTTTCTTTCTTTTTATGTATTTAGTTTTTTTTTTTTTCTGGATGCTGTTTTTATCCAAAAAAGGACACAAACCCATTAAAGAACAGGTGAGAAATCAAACGTTATGCCTAGACCATAAATAATGGCACCTTTGAAGACACAACCACCCACAATTTTGTAGATTTCATGTGAAATATGGCAAATCCAGTAAATTCAGATAAAAGCGAGAGTACCAAGCTTTGTCAAAGCTGTTTGTTGGAAATGGATGTATTACACTTTCCATGAACTTCAAATGTCATGTTTGATCACCAAATGAAAGAAAAAGAGGAGTCTAGATTTAAATAAGGCAAAATAATTATGAACGAATGTTTGTTTCAGGGACTCGGTGGCTCCGGCGGGTTCCGTCTCATCAATATTCATGCTGGTTTCCGAGCAGATCGACTGGCTCATCTCATGAATATTGATGCAGACTTTCCTTGCAGTTTAAGCAATGTTCACTTCACATTAGCCGCTAATGAATCATTCTGGTCGTGCTTTACATTCACATCGGCAGTTCTCTCGGCGGAATCTGGTTGTCGCATGGATGGAAAAAAAAATGCTTACCGAGCATCAAATGGTTAGTTAATTTATGACGATAAATGTAAAGCGTTTCAGAACAAATGGAAACAGGTGCATTATGGACCCATGGGCTGTAAATATGGTGCCTGGTTTTAATACTGAACCGTGGCATTACTGCCTGCTCTGAGCGACATTCTCTCCTGCTGTCATTTGCTCATTTGTTACCACTGGAAACCCTTTTTTTTTTTTTACTTTTCCACATTTGCTAATGCTTTGTGCTGACATGCATCAATGGGATTGGTGAGCCAAGTTAAACATTTTCTATACGGATATTAAAAATCAGGAATGAATATCATGTCAGGTGTTTATCATGTGAGAAGTTGCTCTCAAGTAACATTTTCATAGTATTAATTATTCCAAAGAACACGGAAATCTCAAACAAGACGCCTTTTCCGTGCTGATAAAATTAATTTTTTTTTATTTTTTTAATTCTATTATTTGACTTTAAATTGAATCTGTTGAATTGGATATCGATCCATAATTATTGTTCTTTGAAGCAGATATCTAGATTTGATATTTCTCCACTTCTGGTCTCTGTCAATGTCAAAATGGACATTTTATGAAGAACCCTCATCATAAAACTTCCCATTTTTATAATTACACATTTCCCAGAATGCAAACTTGGGTGACTGGTGGGACCTTTGCAAGTGGACTGGAGGCAAAAAGAATTGCCAGTCCTTGTAAAAGTGCATTTGACAACTGAATGATGGGCTTTCCGACAAAATATCTTGTGCCTGAATGCTGTCCGCTAACTTTGACTTGACTTTGTCACAGTGTGGAAGAAAATTCCCCAAAGATTTGAATCCTGCATTTTTATATTTCCTCTTCTCGATTTATTTCCCATATCGCATTCCATATTTCTTCTCCTTAACTGAGTTGTTTCATTGATATTTATCTTGCATGAATGACCTAACGCTAACTACTGCCTCCTGTGGCTATGTCAGAGCTTAACAGATGGTAAACAAAATAACTCTCGGCCTTGCAGGCACAATATAAACGCATTACTCATCTTGATGTGTATTAAAACTTTACTCCCCACATTTCAAACCTAAATATACATCAGATTCAAAGCGATTAAAGGGTCTGGGTTCTGCTGAAGCACCTGGAATACCATGGAATATCACCACAGCCAGTCACTGCTTCAGTACCTTGAACAGCTCCCAAAACAATAATCCTAATCGCATGCACCCAGAAGGAGTCTGCCTCGAGTGGCCACGGCTGGATGGAGATAACTGCACTGACTGGCAGAGCTTAAAGCCAAGCACTCAAAAGTTAGCCTTCAGAGACAACAAATGTGCTGCCTCTCTAGATTACTGGTGGCTAACAGCACCTAGGTGCCTAATTCGAAATTCTTACTGCTGCAGAGGAAACCATGAGGAACCGTCAAGGAGCTGAGTAGGGACTCTAACCAGTAAGGACAAACATTTCACTAAATCGGTGCAATAAATGTTCAAATCATAGTATGCTACATAATGGAGTGCCATTTTCAGTGGAGTTGAAAGCTTTGACTTGAGGCTCATGCCAATCAACACACCATTCCGTGCAGTGGGAAGTTAAACAGCCACGTTCAATCCAAGTTCAACCCTAGATCTGACCTGGTACTTTCTTTTGTGTTATTGGGTCATGAGGTACAACCCTGTGAATGTGCTCTTTCACACAGAACTGTTCAAGGTGGAATTCATTTCCACAGTAGGATTTTTTTTCCCCCTTTTTTTTTAGATTTAAAGGGCAACAAAAATAAGTGAAGTATTCCTTCGAGAGCAGCGAAAAAGAGGAGCAAAAGAATAATAAAAATAAAACACATATGCACGACTCTTTTTTTTTTTTACTATATTTCCTTCCCAACAGTGTTTTAAGATTGATGGTATTCTTAGTCCGTGACCTAGTGAACCAGTACCAGGATTTATTTAGTGGTAGAGTCTTAAATAGCAATGAAATGGTACCAAATACTTGTGTAGAAGCCCCTTCATTTCCAGATTGTTTCCTGACCCTTCCTGACTCATTCCTCTTGACCAGCTCTTGGATTGACCTTTTGTCAAGTTGCTCTCTCTGATTGTGTACTGACTTTTCCCTCCTCCACCAAAGTCCACCATGCGTTGTACACTTGTACACCTTTCCATAGCGATCCTCCAGAAGATTCTCTCTCTTCTGCTCTTCCAGGTACAGACAAGGAACCGGACTACATTTCATCTCTCCTTCATCAATGTTCATTACTCTATTTCTCTATAAGAGTTATGACACCTGGTGTGAGTTTAATGACATGCTATGTGCTGAAGAGTTTGACTTCAAGGGCAGGGAATTTAATCATTTGGCAAACACTGGTCGCTTTTACACACTCGGATTGACACGAGAATATTTTAATGAAGTTGAATGTCAAACTGGTTTTCACTTTCCATTATTAGGATTTGAATAAAAAAAAGAAAAAAAAAAGAAAGAAAAAAAAAAAAGGCCAAACTTTACTGTCAGGATTCCGGATCAATTTACACGCTCACTGAATAAATCAAGAGGGTTAAGAGGTTTAAAGAACAGAATTAGCACTAAAATTGGAAAACAATGAAACTTATAAACTGGTGTTTAAATCATAGTGTATAAAAATGTAAATATGAGTGCATTGGTGTTTTATTGGGCGAGTTTGTTGCTCCTTCCTAGACATGGTGTTCTAGGAAAGAAAAATGGATTATTTTATTATAAATACACATCCAGATGTTTTCTTCGTCTTAAACCACAGCAATTTTCAAAAGATTACAATGTTTTTAGCTTAAAAATAAAGAAATCATTTTTTTTTATTGAAACTTAATTCATTTTGTTCTTAATAAACTATTGTTCCCTCAGCAAATAATAATAGTAATAAATATATATATATTTTTTTTACGATTTTACGACTAAAGCAAATCGACTAAATTTAAAAAATATACACACACACACACACACACACACACACACACACACACACACACACACACACATATATACTGTATAGTCAGTACAATATTATACAATATATAAATTATGTACTGCAATTTGTTATTTTTAACAAATGACAGTATACCACCCCATACTGATCAAAATGCTTTCTGCTGGGTGGCTGGACCACGTCTCAACTTATGATATTTCAGGTTTTCGTGTCCAGAAAATCGTATCCCCAAATTCCGGCGGAAACACAACCCATCCAAAAGTGCGAACAATTTGCAAATCATTACTGCTTTGGCGCTTTAAAACAAAACGAGCCCGAGACGTGAATTTCATCTTCCGACACGTGTGCAGACACAAGCTGAGAGAAATGTCTAAACGAATACTCCCGACGTGCAAATGGACCGACACAAGAGCATCGGCGAGAGTGCGAGAACGTGTGTTTACATATTCCACTTGTTAGCACTCCTTTATACAGCAGCGCTGATGATGAGTTCTCAAACTTGGAGACAGGCAGAATTGTTTCCTATTACAGCGAGGGATTCATGGCACCGAGACGTGCCTGGTGGACGTGTTTTCATCCAGTGCTGATATTGTTTCCTGATCAGGACAAACTCTAATACAGTTCCTCCTGTACAGTTCCATTATAATGCCCTCCTTTTGCTTTTCAGGTTATTTTATTACATTTTCAGGACATGATTGCAGTCTTACACAGTTTCATAGACTTCTGCAGTCCGGCATTTGCACTGAAATATCGCATGTAAAAATCATTACTGCTTCGAAACATCTCATTTTAAATAAAAACTGCCTCTAAACCACTTTTGACTGCAAGGCACAAATTATAACAGGGTGTTTGGGTTTGACACGTTTTAAAATGTAATCAAGAGGAAATCGTTCACACAAAACGTACATCAAAACACAAGAGCAGTTTACAAGTTAAATGGCATCTGACGAACGCTAAATGATGTGTGGGCAGAATTAAAAGACCAGACAGGTTCTTGCTGACTTCACACTCTGCATATAAAAAAAGAATAAATATATGTATATAAAATGCTCTTTGTAAGATACTGAATTTAAAGCTCGCAATCTTGTTGACGGTTTTGGATTGTGCCTAAAAATTCAGTCTTTTCAATTCAATTTTATTCGCTCATAACATTTGTCCTAAAGCAGCTTTAAAGAAAGAACTAAATCAGTGTAGTAAACTAGTCCTTATAAGTTTATCCCTAATAAAGGAGCCAGTGGTGAAAGTGGCAACAAAAAAAACCCCAAAGATGTTATGAGGAACAAACATCTAGAAGAACCAGACACAAAAAAAAAAAAAAAAAAGATTATCTCTGAATGTCCATTCATTGTTTAGGTTATAAACGTTTTTCAGTTTCCTCTACGTATAGATCTAAAAAAGATTGTCAAAGCTTATTTGAGTCCAAATACTAAATATCGTAGCTCAGATCTACCCGTAATGTTCAAGTCAATAATGGGAAGTTCTAGACTAATCTGGATACATTTGAAAACAGCATTTTGAATCTAAAAACCCTCCACGACCACGCGTTTGTTTGGAAAACATTTCACAAAAAGTTGCTCATCAACACTGAAACGTGTGAAAACGCTTACGTCCCTGTACTGCATGCTCCGTTTTCACAGTTCATAGCGTTTCACATTTTTTTTTCAATTTGGAGAGCGTTTTCAAAAAGCTGTTCACGTTGACTGAAAGCCGTCTCAGTGTGGATGGAAGGCAAAACGTAGAGAAAAAATATGGGTTAAAAAAAAACAGTGTATTAGTTTGGACATTTCCCCTTTGATTGTCTTTGCTTAAGTCGCATTACTGGTTTGTTACTTGATTGTGTTCACCTGTTTTGTGTTGCATTTTTATCTCCTGTGTGTTTTTGTGTGTCATCGCTCATTGACTCTTTCATGACCGAGTCTTTGTCTCTGTTTGCCGTGTTTTAATATCTCATTGTTTTGTCCCATGTTTTGTACATTTAATACCAACAACATTGTCATATAAAAACAATGAACAAAATATACTGTATAACTTTTCTTTTTTTTTTTTTTTTTTTTTTAATATGTAAAGAATTTGCCCATGATGGTCACTGTGCCTTATGCCCTGACGTCTGTTTTAAATTATGCTAATAGTTTTTTCCCTGAATAAAAACACTATCCATTTGTGCAAATGCTGAAGATAAAGATGTTAAGAACTGCAGCTAAACAATGCAAAGGTCACACAGATAAAAGGTGCCTTTTTTTTTTTTGCCGTTTAGGGAATAAAGAAGCTTCTTTCAGGGAGTAATGTGAATTAATAGCTACTACATGGGGTATTTTATGCACCAGGAGCCAAGCAAGTACAGTAACTGTGTTGTTCGATACTCCAGAAAGCATTGATTTAGTCTTGTTAAGCCGATGATGATGATGATGATGATGATACACATATGTATCACAAGATGTCAGATGTTGCATTTTGCAGATCACAGCCTGACCTTTTCACTCCACCTACTCTTGTTAGTTTTAGAAATCAAGGATGTCATTTGAATCTTTTTTTTTTTTTTTTTAACCAATAAGCAGTTTGGCATTTACCGAACAGGAACCGGGGGATGAGTTCGTGAAGGGGTGCAGTTGTAGTTCACAGAGTGTTTGACTTGGCCAGGAAATCATTTTTACTTCACTTGAAGAATCTAATCCGTGTAAATTCATGACATCCCTGCCACCTGACTTGAAAGAAAGTGGTAGTTTCTTACACATGGTCAAGAACTGTGGGTAGTCAGAAGAAAGCTCCTCATGAGGTTGTCCCCTGGTATAGGTCATGGATTCAATGCATAAAAAACACTAGCTTAGATGTTCCCAAGCTACCTCCAGGATCTGACCATCTCAGGCTGAGGTATGACAAGATCAGCTTGTTGCCTCACTTGCAAATGCTTTAACGAAAGTAGGAATCTAAACATTAGCAATGTTTTCATGACCCCTGATGTTCTTACTAACCTTATTTCAAGATACTCTGATTCACCTTTTCTATTTTTAAATAGAAAAATAGTTTTAGGGTTGAAGTGGTGGTTGTCACCAAAAAAAAAAAAATGCTCTTCATTATTAAAATTCCAGTACATTCTGCATAAGATCAGGTTTACTCATCATTAGGAGTTCATTAGTAGCAGATGCAGGATTAGACTCTAAACTCCTACATCCAGTCAGCCATCTGTGTTCACTAGAGCCTGGACATCAGAACAGAATGTTCTAGGCCAAGTATGATTGAGTTTAGGGACATTAGAGGTTGTCATGGTAATGACCAGTGCATTAGGGTACAAAAGTAACCAGCTATAACCGATGCTTTTTTTTGTTTCCTTCACGTTTTGGTCTCAGGTGTCAGTTTCGATCGACATTCTGACAGACTCTGGCAGGCGGATCAAGATTATTTCATTACCATTATTACACAGTGATATTTGGCCAGGACTTGGAAACCATTCATTTGTTATCCCAAAGCCCTGCATGGAAGGATGTCGCATTCATAAATCGATACTTCGCAATTCCCTTGTCATCATAAAGAGCTAGCATTGATCAGATGTCGCCACTGACAAAACCCACAGACCTGCTTAGCTCTCCAGCTCATAAACAACAAAGCCGGCATGCTGTCGATACTCCAATTAAAATGATGAGTATATGGAAGGCATTTGGGAGCTCGTTCAAATTCTGTCCCTTGTTCTACTTCCTAGTTGTTGACCACTTGAGCTGCATTCATAATCCATCGCTCATCGCCAGACACAGATAGTCAAATCCACCTCCTAACACCCCGGCGGTGCAATCATTCCACTTGTTTCCTAAGCAGCCTGTAGGTCAGTAAGTGATATCCATGATTTGAATCATAAGGACCTTGGGTTTGAGGACCACACTCCGGCGGCATCTCCGTGTAGGCGGAGCACTTCATGATTAGTTTGCGAGAAAACCCAGGATCCAGACACACACGGTCTCGCATGAAATCAATTTGCATTGACAAAACATTTGAGGCAGAATCTGAAACAAATTCCCTCCAGTCCTCATCAACAGCAGAGCACACACACGCATCCAATCCTATCAGTCAGCGGCATGGAAGGTGCATGCACAATGAAGCCTTCTCTCATTACTAACAGAGAAATCGGTGCCTTCACGCATCGTGGTGGAACACGACGACGTCTCGGCTTCCGCCGCTCATCGGCTCGACACGTCAGACTTCAAATCATGACACGTAGCCTAAAAATGGCCTACCAACTGTTAGTTAAACACCTCAGTGCAGGTAAACATAGCATCACACTCGCGTTCGCAAGTTATCCGACACGCAGCCGTGCCTTTGACATCTTGTAATGTATTACAAGTTTTTAAAAGTGCATACATATTTGAGAAAGAAAAATCAGAGGAATGCTTAAAGTAAAATATTTAAATGTGTGTTCTAGGTCAATTATAATGGCTCTAATTAGAGTATTTAAATCACCAGGAGAATGAAAGAAATCAGTAAGGCACAGTGAATTCAAAGTATGCAACTCTCAAGAAGGGATCTAATAATAATCATGAGGTGATGATAAATATAAAACTTAAATGTCCAAAACCGTGAAAAAAAATAAAAATAAATCCGTCTGCTTGTAAAAACTCATTTGTTTTTTGGAAATATGTGAGTGCATGTACAACAGATTGGGGTCAAACGGGGTTGGAATAAACAAAGAGGGATAATCTATAACCAAATGACTGAGGCCAAGGGCAAAATCAGGAAAAAAGAAATACAAGAAACTCCCCGAGCCTGCAAGAAACACTGATGCAAGACGTTGCAATTACAGTGGGAAATCCAGCAAGGATAATTACAGTATTAAAGCAGGAAATAAGCTACAGGTCGGACCAATCGGGGAAGGAACAGATCGAAAAAAAAAACATTTGAAGAAAGCAATGGTCAAAAAAGGATCTCTGACCAATCAGAATCCAGTATGCAACTTCTACTCGTACAGAAATCTGATATATGGCCATATATGAATATATATGATGTATATGATGTTTGTAGTTCGATTGCTTGCTCTAGACATATGTAATAAAGTACATATGTAAGATACATATATTTTAATATAGGAGATACCTGAAGTTGAGTTCTGGAATTAGTTACCGTGTAAAAATAGGGTCCCAGATGTTCATGTAGAATTTGCTCATGGGACGATTTACCACTGGTGCACTCCTAGAGAGTCGTTTGAGAGGTCAGTCTTGCCAAATACGCACATGTAAATGAAGTTATAATGAAGAATAATAATGAAGTTAATTATCAGGTTCTTCTTTGTGCTCGTCATTCAACTGCAAAATAGCAAAGTTTTTTGGAAAAAAAAGAATCAAATCCATTTTCTTTTTTTATTGCCCTTGATTTTTTATTATTGAATTTATTTGAAAGAACTTTAAAAGAACTGTTCGTTTTGATGTTACTTCTGTTGTGTAATTGCAATTAAAACCCTAATAAAAACATTTAAACATAACCCCTTCTTTTCTGATTATTTGCCCATATATAATATATATATAATAATAATTTACGCCATTTGCCATATACAAATAATAATATAAATACAAGAATAAACATCCTTTACCCATATTTAATTTATTAAAATTTATTAATTTATATTTCATTTATATTTTATAGGCATATATGTGTCATCTATATATATAAAGCTGAAATACCACTGACTGACTCACTCACTCATCACGAAATCTCAAAAACCACTGAACGGATTGCAATGAAATTTGGAACATACCTTCCTCTTGGGTCTTAGGTGCTCACTAAGAAAGGGTTTTGAAAAATTCGCCCTGGATCGCGGCTAACTCGCGAAAAACGCGATTTCTCACGCATTGTAAACTCTTCGAAATAACATTACGGATCCTAATGAAACTTACTACATTGTTTCTTATTAGATGTTAGATGCACGATAAAAATTATTTTCAAAGTAGTTTGCCCTGTATCGGTACTACAAAGGGGTAGTAGGTTATTTGTTGACGTTACGTTCTGATCTCTGATCATCCAGTCCTGCTCAGTGCTTACTGCTTATTGCCATATTGCTTAGCGTTCTGCCTTCCGTAGCGAAGCACGGGTACTTTCAGCTAGTATACTGTATATATGTAGGTGTATTTGGAAAAAATATGTTATATATATGAAAACTGCCATTTTTTTTCTTTTTTCATATCCAACATATATTTCTATATCTGCAAAATCCAAACATGAACATATATATAGAAATATATGCAAATGTATTGCTATATATCGGATTTCTGTATGGGTATGGCTTGGGGAAGAAAAACTCCTACTGCCTACTGGTTCTATCAACCATCTGACATTCCTAAGGAGAAGTAGGAGCGCACAATGCATCAGTATGACGGGACCAGAATCAGAGCAAATGTGATAGATAATAGATTTCTATTTGACTTGACATAAGAACTCATTTCCCCACCAAATCCCGTGGGAAATACAAAGACCCCGTCCACACCATGAGCTCAAGACATTTTCAGCTATCCTGCAATGAGCTGATTTATATTGGTGATTTGTATGCAAGAGCAGATGGAAGGTCAGAGGATGAAGCTCAAGACAGATGTTTGTACACGTCTGAGCAGATGGTTGTTTTTTTCAGGATTTCCGATGGAGGAGGTTATGCAATGCTGTGCTAGTCCGGTGGAGATGAAGTACCGTGGAGGCTGAAACTCTTAGTAAAGGCCAGATGTAGTATGCACAACGAGTGTGGAGGCAACTTTGCAGTTCAGAGCATTCAGAATCGAGTTACCGGGCAGCTTCAACTCAAAATGTCTAACAATGCACTCAAAATGCTTTCAGGCCAATTTACAAAATAGCACTTGATCCAGCACATTGTATTGTACTGGGACTTATTGGGACTAAATCAAACCTATGAACTTATAGAAGGCAGGAGGGAAAAGATCTTCACAAATGCACAATATGGACAAATTTACTGTGGCAACCGATTTTCTAGCCAGGTGTGTTTCTTTCCCAAACAATTAGCACACAATTGGTTTGGACAAGCTCCATGAAGATATGCTTTACATGGTTCAGAGTGAAAGATCCTCCTGCTCTAATCTCAACACCTTTGGGATGAATGCTGACTGCACCCCAGACCTCCTTGAAAAGGGACTTTGTTGTGTTTGAATGAAATCTCAGACATCGCCACAAAATCTAGTGGAACATCTTCCCAGAAAATTGGAGCTTTATTATAACAGTAAATAGGAACATGATGTTCAAGAAGCATCTGATGTTCAGGTTACAGCAAATTGACACGACACATCTGGACCGATCAGATGTTGGAATTTAGCAGTGATCTGCTACAAAATATTGTAGAGTTAAAGATGTATGTGATTGTCATGTGATTGGCAGGTGATTCAAACTTGAAACCAGAAAGAAGAACACTATGTTCCATCAGCTTTCCTTCCTTTCTGTCTTTCTTTCTCTCTCTCTGTCTGTAGAGAAAACAGACAGACAGTCAGTCAGCTGGGATTGAGATACAGGAGAGTGTTTGTTTTATTCTGCAGGAGGGCAGGAACAAGACAGTCCTCCCAGCTTGTGCCTGTCAAACACACTCACACACACACACACACAGCAGGGATGACAGAACAGGAGGGCAAACGAGAGCACAGTGAAGAAATGTAGAAAAGAAATGGTATTGAAGGAAAGGGATTGAACAGAGTGCAGAGCTCCACACAGACACGTGGAGGTCAAGTGGAATTTGTACATCAGTTTGGAAGCTCGGGGATGAAGCAGAACTGGTTCTCTCAGTATTTGGTGAGTGCATGCTGCAAGAAAAAAAAAAGCAGCAGAGATGCACCACATTGCAAAAAGTTTGCGGACACCTGGTCATGTCTATGTTATTTGCAATGTGCTCTTAAAATTCCCTCCACTCTTCTGAGAAGATGTTCCACTCGATTTTGTGGAGAGATTCATTCAGCCACAAGGGTGTTAGTAAATTCAGGTACCGATGTAGGAAAGGAAGTGAGGAGGCCTGTGCAGTTCACGTTCATCCCAAAGGTGTTGAGATCAGAGCTCTATAGCAGGAGAGCTTTCTCTCCAAACCATGTAAACAACTTCATGGAGCTGGCTTTGTGCACAGGGGTTTGGGTTTCCAAGTTCAAGAGAAAGCAACATTCAGAACAGAAGTGTGCCTCCAGCATCGTGGTAACAGTTTGGAGAAGAACCGCATATGGCAGTAAAATCAGGTGTTCCAATAGTGTACGAACATTTTACAGCTTATTTATTCCTGTCCACCAGATACTGAAAGAACCGATCGTGGTTTCACAGGTGATCACCAGGCATCACGAGGGCACGTCTGTAAAACCCCTCCAGAGAGAACGCCCGTGTGTGTGTGTACTGTACACCACGAAGCTCGCTGTGACTCTCAGTGGAAAACAAATACAGGGATGAAATATTTCCCGGGCCACGGCAAATCTCCGAGGTCTAATTAAACAGGATAATGAGTGCAGCTTCTGGAAAATGCTTTGTTCTGCATCCAAACAAAAATAAATACATTTCTAGCTCCTGTGCAAATGTTCTGCAGAAATAGCTGAAAAGAAAAAAACTGAATGGATTGATAGTGAAGCATGTGAGCATATACAGTACAAAGTGGTGTGAGAAATGTTACACCGACAGCAGGACAGAACTGGGTTCCAGGATACGAGATCGCTAATTACGTGTTAGCATTTATTTGCTATTAGGACAATCTGATTAGAACAACAAAACTGCTTTGTGTTGTAAGATAATTAGTTATGTATATTTTACATCTCCTAGAAGATAATTGCTCGTTTTATTTTATTCTATTTTATAATGTGCCCCGATTTTGACTGGATTTTCCTCCAAAAAGGGACTAAATGAAGGTCAAATCAAATCCCAAATAACACCCCAGCCTACAGACACGGCTCCATAGTCTCCAACTTGGTGAAATGCAAAACATAAAATTGCTTAGAATTTATTATTAACATTTATGAACAATGGTTTACACTTTTATACACTTTTTTATTATTATTATTTTGATCAAATTGAGTAATAGATTAAATACGCACATATGCAATAATAATAATAATAATAATAATAATATGGTAATTGTAACATGTATACTTGTATAACTGTGTGTTGAATATCTGCTGCTACACATTTCATTTGACTTCACTTAATAAATAGCTTAATATGTATTTTATTTAAATCTGATTCTGATGACCTGCTCAGGTGTAAGTCTCTCGGGATAAAAACGTCTGCCAAACGCTATAAAGTCGGTGTCATCCACCTACTCAGCCTCTTCCCCACGTCACTCCTTCCCCAGATCTTTATCAAGTGTCTGTGGCTTGCTAGTGATGGATTGCGCTACAGCGGAGCTGCTTAACGGCCCTGGAGGCTCGCAGGGACCGCGAGTTCTCCACAGAGGAACTAATGGTGGACATCTATAACGCAATTCTGTCCCGCCAAAGCCAATCTCCTTAACAAATGAACATTATGTAAATGGGATCTGCAGGATAATTCGATCATCTAGAGGAGGACCGAGAGAGAGAGAATCGACCGGAATCATTAGTCATCACCTTTAGACTTTTAGCTTAAATAAATGATGGACTTTTTACATGTATGATGATAATTATAGTCAGTCTCACTGTAACAAAAACGGATAAAAAAAATAAATAACACGGACGAAACCGTGCTGCAGGTAGAAAGACTTTCCGTAAACAGGAGCTTTAATAATCACCCTGGCTTATAAATACGAGAGGCTAATGACTGAGAAGTATTTTGTTAGATTGGAAAGAAAGCTATAATTATTAACCCTATTGCTGATACTAATGTGTGCACGCGTGAGAAGCGTTCCTTATGGCAGCAAATACAGCTGCAGATCCAGCTGTGTTATGAAAACAGCCCACTTCTCCTCCTTTAGGCAGATGGTTCCAGGGAATCCACCATCATCAAGAAGTTGTTTTTCTGTTTGTTTACCTTCATGTCTATTCTAGAGCTCACATGTCCAGGAGAATGAACGGGTATGTTAGAAAGGGGTTTATGTACTCTAGGAGTCTCATTTTCATTCGCAGTCTCAGTCTTTATCATTAAAATTCACAAAACAGATTACACAGAATGCTCTAGAATTAAAAGAAAGAAAAATTGATGGTGAAACAAAAAAGGCTTTGACAGAATGAAAAAAAATGCCTAGCTAAGCAAAAGCTTGCTAGTATTTTCTTTTTTAGGAAGAAAAGAAAGAAGAAGCCATTATCATCTGGAAATAAAAAGAAAAAATCTTATTTTCATGTTTTTTTTTTCCAGTTTTCTTTGTAAATCACACTTTTTCAATTTGTTTAATGATTGGCTGTCTGCTGATTACTTTTACATTTAAAAGCAATAATAAGCACAATGTCCAAAGTTGAATAATTAATATGATCAAAAATCAGTTTTTTTTTTTTTTGTTCTAGTTCCTTTTAATGTTTCTTCCTCATATCATTTCAGGGATTAATCCCACCACTGGTTCTCTCATTAGGGATAAAACGACCGGGACTCATTTTGAAATGTTCAATTGATCCTTCAAGTTTTCATCATCTATTTATTTCTGCAACGTTTCATATTTTAAAAATGTATATTATGAAAAATGCTAGACAAATAATCCTGAATTCAGTTGAATGGTTTCATTTCTACCATAAGTAATCTATAATCTTTTGTTCTAAAAGAGTCATTTTTAGCAAAAAAAAAAAAAAAAAAGTGCACGCCTAAACCTTTTCTGTATTAAATCAAGGCTTGTTGCGAGACACTGAGGCCCTGTGCATGGGGCTCTAACCAACAAATCAACCTCATGTACTGAATCGAAATGAACTTCCTGCCCATGTACCCAAAGTCTAGAAACACATGCACTGAGACTCAAAGTGTCTCAGAATGTAGAATTGGTTGTTCCCAAGTGCCAGATATGAACAGATGAACATTTACTGGCATTTGTGCTTAAACAAACAACAAAACCTTGCTTAGTAGCAGTACCAGAAAACTTACTTTAAATCCCATAGCATTCTGACTGGTTGGAAGTGATTCATTGATTTTCTAGAACTTCAAATTTAATATGTACTCTATACATAAAAGGTTTGTAGACACCTGAGCGTTGGGTGGGTGAGGTCTCATTCCACATTTAGCCTGCATTTGCTCTTATATCAACCTCCACTCCTCTCTGAAGGTGTTCCACCACATTTTGTGGAGATGTGTGAGATTTTATTCAGCCATAAGCATGTTAGAAAAGTCTGGTAGGTGAGGAGGTGAGGAGGCCTGGGGCGCAGTCAGCGTTCACATCCATCCCAATAGGTTTGAAGCTTTATAGCAGGAGATCTTCCACTCGAACCCGTGGAACTGGCTATGCACATTGCCATGCTGGAACAGGTTCGGGTCTTGTAGTTCAAATGAAGGAAACAATGGAATGCTCTGACGTCCTAAGATGTCATATACAATCGAGTGGAGGAGGAAGAACCACATATGGGTGAAAAAGTCCGGTTTCCCAGGTGTATGTTTTAAAGTTTCACCTGGAAATAGAAAATGAACCGACTGAGGGTTTGATAATTATTGTTTTTTAGAGCATTAATTCATAAACATTTCGAAGTTATTCTGCATACTCAGCAATCCGTCAAAAACCACACTTGTTTCTTTTACCCCTCCAAGTTAAATACAGCTATTAAATTCTTTATATAACACTCCCTAAAGCTTAATCTCTGACTCCGAAAAAGAACACTCTCTTAACAGCAGGACGTCGAAGCGCTCGGGATTGCCGTGTCTACTTTGCTGACGAGCAGCTAATGGATGGTGCGTCGCCGTCGGGAATTAGCATATAAATAAGCAGTGCACTTATCAGAATTACTTAAGACTCGAGAGTTCATTCTGCAGTCATGTGACCGTTTCAACTTTCTGGAGATTTCTGTTGTGGCCTTGTGCGGTTTAATAGACTCGTCTCACGCGTCGTATCACTCCAGCGCTCTCCGAAAGTCACCTCGATGACATCTAATCAAACGTACTTTCTTTTGGCATTGAAAGCTTCATCACGAGGCTCGACATGATCAGAGATCAGACAAATGCAACCACAAACTTTTCCTAGTTTTAATTTACAAGAGAAATTACTTGAGACTAATCGCCGTGGTTAGCTGGAAGGAGTAACGTACACCACTAGGGGCAGTATAAAAAAAAAAAACTTTGCTAGGTAGTTTTTGAAGGTGTGGCTAAAATTCAGTCCACTGTGTAGTTTAGTAATTTACAACTGAAGATCATCATCATAAATTCATACCTTACGTTCTCTTTAGACGCTTTTTTCTCCAGATTAATACCATGAACTCACTCATTGGAAGAAGTCATCAACGAATAACATCTCATACCTTCGTGGCCTCGGCAGCACCGAAGGCTGTTTTTTTTATGTACCGAAGACGAGATCAAAAGGGACAGATACATTTTCTACAGGCGATTTCATTATGTCTTAATTTACACCGTACAGAATTAAATGTAATATAAACAACACACACACACACTCAATATCCCCATATGTAATAAATAACACCATCTCAATTATTCTTTAATTGCTTCTACAGCGTTCTGTAAATGGGTTTTAAATTGGTACAGGACCGCTTGTCAGACACGACCACAGAGACCTAATAAAAGGTAAACACCGAGCGCACATGCAGTAACAGGATACAAATAAATAGCATAGTTTATGTGCGAAGTGACGGTACGGTAGGTTCCGCACGTTAGACACCTTGCTAGGTCCTGGATTAAGCGTCCCGAGCGTGACATGTTGTGGCTGATTTACAAAGAAAGGCTTCAAGATTCAAGATTTCGCTCTGTCGCCGTGTGCTGTGTCTCTCGATGCTAACCACGCTACTTCAGGGCTTAATGTCGAGTTCCTGTCATGTTTTGTTTATATATAAAATCGCGTCCGTTGTCTTTTCTTTCGAATTTATTGCTGTTTTGTCTGAGGACTGGTTGTTTTTTTATTGTCTGCGGTGTCTTTCAGGTTTCTTTGCAACGTCTTGTTTACTGTGTGCGTCGCTAAGCCTCGCTTTCCAATGTTCCCGGTTTTCCAAACTGCTTATAATCCTGTTACTACCGCTGCTAAACTATTGCTAATAATCAGACTTCACTAAACTTTTCTACTTAGAATAAACTTAAAAATCCTCCAATCAGTAAAACTAATACTAATTATACTACTAGTAGAAAAATACTAGTAGTAATACTAATAATATCTTTACTACTGCTACTACCTAACCTACTACTATTATTATTATAATTAATAACAATAACTACAAAAACAACACTACCCCCACTCATAATCCTACACCTACCACTACTATCACAACTGAAACTTTTCCTACTACCACTAAAATCACTAGTACCTCTAAATTTAAAACTACTTATTTTCGAAGTATTAATACTAATAATATACTGAAGCTATTACCTAAACTACTACAAAACCTGATCCTAACCCTACTCATACTAATAATACTCCTACCACTATTATCATAACTAAAACTTGTCCTACTACCACTAAAACTAATACTAATACTTCTAGTACTAAAATGAATACTCCTACTCTGACTTACTAATACTTTCTTTAACTAATAAACCCTCTCATTGTTTTCCCTCTCTGTCTCTCCACATGAGATCTCAGTCATCCTGTTCCCTTCTGCTCTCCAGACCTGCCTGATCCACCCTGATGTCCTACTTCTAAGTGGAAAGCTGCTGAGGGTGTTTGCAGATGGACTTCTGTGGACGGTAAGCACTTAGTAATTATGAAAATGGAGACTTGAAGATAAAACTACAAACAGGACATAAACAGAATTTCAAAAAATTTCCAGTGTTGTAAATGATAATAATTATAATAAAATTGAATGGAAGTAATACTACTAGTACTATTAAAACGAATAAATGTGTGACTAAATAAAAGTCCCCGCTATGACATGTGCTCATTTCCTGACATGTCCTCTTAAAACTTCTGTAATGAAAATCCCATTTTGATTTTTCTGTTAAAATTCAGAGCACAGAGTTCATTTGCACTATCAACGAATGAAACATTTTCCACCAGTGACCCCGACGGTACCGACGTCCTCATTCTTCTCCGGCCGCCTCCGGCCACCGGCGATAAGTCAAACTAATCAACGTGTGTGTGTTCGGGAAGTAGTGCAGTGTTCTTGGTTAGAAAAGAAAAAAAAAAAAATCCAATTTGGTTTTGATAATGAAGCTGAGAAAACAGAACACAAGTTTGAACTGTGGCGCTCATCATCTACACCACACTTAGCCAGATCACAGAACATGGTTAATACGCGCCCAAGTAAAAAAAGCTCAGAAAAACACGATAACATCCCTTTTTATATTCAAATGAAGCAGGAAATTGAGTTAGGGGGAAAAAAAAATATGAATAAACTCGGAACGTTCTAGAAAATGAAAATGAAATATATAGAAAAATAATTGCATACATACAGTAGACTGCTGTAAAGCGGGTTTTTGTACGGATTCGTTTTTTTTTTACAAGTAAAATATCGCAGTAAAAGCTTCTTCTCAACTCGTTTTGAATACCAAGTCAAAATAGAAGCTTTGTGCCAGAACTGTGTCCTATTTTCTTACAAGAATGATGGAAATCCAGGGCAGTGGAAGTCAATGTCAAGGCCTGAAGCTGCTTCCTTCAAGTGAGACACCTATATCGGTCACTGGCTTTACTGAAGAGTAATTAGTAACTCCGAGGGAAAAATTCGCCCCGAACGACTTGCATATTAATCTTTATAATGAACATGTGATCTCCAACGGCGTCCAAGATTCATCCAGAGGTGAAAAGGGGTAGAAAAATATCCGACTCAAATTTCAATTTCATTGAAATAACAGTACTTTTACTTAAGTATTAGTAAAGATACCGCTCTAAAAGGAAGCTTTCTTTTTAACTTCTGCTCAAGTAAAACTGAAAAGTACTGTAACTCATTTATAATTTGTTCAGAGAAACTTTTTAAGGGCGAGGGGGCGGGTGGGGGATTCTAGTCTAGTTTAAAAAAGGACATGGAGATATAAATCTCAAACTAGTTTTTAATTTGGACTCCTTCACAAATTAAAGTGCGAAAATATACAAAAAAAAAACCAAAAAAAAACCCCAACAGAGGCCATATCTTGAGTCTACTGTTAGTTTCGCACTTTCGCAGCAAAAAAACAAAAAACTAAAACAAAACAAGATTTGACTCAGTAATGGATATGATTTTAAATGTACACAAAGCATATTAAGTAAAACGCAAATTACATATAAAGGATACAGAAAAGTAGACCCTAAAAAAAAGGGAGTAAATGTACAGTAATTTGTTACTTTCCATTTATTTTATATTCAAATTCTGAGTTTATTTCATTCGGAATGTTGGACTTTTTCATCATTGCCATTCCACACATCACATCACAGACTGCTGGTTAGCCGAGTCGAATCTCTTCGCTTTACCTCCACGCAACCGCACGGTTCCGCTGGAGTCCAGGGTTTGATCCAAGACTAGTTCTATGCTGGATTTCTCTTTAATAGGATGTTCGCCGAGTGAGAACCGGTGCGCGAGAAGCTTTTTTCATTTACCAAATTGCTCCTGTTGCTGTTTTGCGCACATTTCGATCTTCTGCTATACAGAAGTGAATATATTTACAAGTAGCATGTTTGTTTACAGTTCTTATTTTTTTGCACGTTGTATTTTATAGCGCGACACGGAAGGTATAGCGGACGACACTATTTTGTGTATTTTGTATATCTGTCCTGCACTGTTCTGCTTTGTATTGTCTGGTAGCTCTGTGTTCTGTTCTGTAGCTCGATGTTGTTTTATGTAGCACAAGGGTTCTCTTTTTAAACGTTTCATTTCACTGTGTACAGCGTCGGATAAATACGAGTGAAATGACCATAAAAGCTTCCTGCTTTGACTTGACTCGAGCGAACACTGAAACCTGATAATTATCCCTTTTAGCTCTGCCGTAACTCACAACCGCATTAGCAATAAGAATATCCTTTTGTGACAATAATGAGACACCGCTATCATCACTATCACCCAGAAACCAATGATATCAATCCTTTCTTTCTTTCTTTCTTTCTTTCTTTCTTTCTTTCTTTCTTTCTTTCTTTCTATTTAGAGATAGATAGATAGATAGATAGATAGATAGATAGATAGATAGATAGATAGATAGATAGATAGATAGATAGATAGATAATGTGTGTGTTAAAAGCTTCACCAAATCAAAATGATATATTTTTTATTTTTTTCTTCTCAACCAATCATACACTAGAGAACTCTAAGAGATCGACACCTTCCGACCAATCAGAATGCAGAATAGACAGCATCGTAGTATATTGATATAAAACCACCAGTATTAAAAATGACAACAAAATGTTTGAGGAACACTAGAACTCCCATCTCAGGCACTCTGTTTACTTTTATATTTGTATTTCTATATTTTTTTTTATTCCCATTCAAATGCCCTGCAATTAATCAAACGTAAGGAGATGATATGAGGAAACACTCGAGTGTCCCTGTGGATCTCACTGCATCTCATCAGCTCTTTTACGGATCATGTTTGCTTTGAGGTAAAGATCTGCACACTTACCTGTGGAGAAAGAGAAGAAGTGCACGGATAAGAGCTAAGACGGATTAAGACTGATATGAACGCTGTTTGTGAGGACAATCGTGGATTTTTGGTGTCTCAGAATGTTTTTAAATCCTCCAATAATGATTGGACATCCAATCGAATGACGTTCTTTTTGTTCACTTTTGTGAACACATTTAGTCCTAATCTGCTCTTATAATACCCTCCACTCTTCTGAGAAGATGTTCCACTAGATTTTGTGAAGATTTGTGCTCATTCAGCTACATGAGTCTTAGTAAAGTCAGGTGCTGATGAAGGTGAGAAGGTGAGAAGGTTCCTAGGTTGCAGTCAGCGTTCACATTTATCCCAAAGGTGTTCAATAGGGTTGGAGCTGTATAGCAGAAGAGCTTTGACTCCAACCCTGCAAAGTAGATCATCACGGAGCTGGCTTTGTGCACATGGACTTTGTAATACAGGTTTGTGCCTCATTGTTTAATGGGAGGGAAAATAGCATGCAGCAACTACACATCTAAAGACTTCCCAATACTTTTCATCCAATCAGTGTACACAAACTTTATTTTTCCAAATGAAATGGTTCTCTAGTCCCCAGGATCTCTGAGCTAGCATTACTGCTTTCATAGCATTCGTCTCACATCAGGGCATTTCACACCTGCGGTGTACACACTTGCTCAAAAAAACAAACCCTGCAACATGTAGGTGAGGCTAATTGGAGCCTGAAACGGTGGGGTATGTGTTTATTCAGGCAACGGAGCATTGAGAGCGCCAAATCCTAGACGGAACGAGGCTCATCGTGGTACAAGAAACCACAAAAAAGCGTCCAATTGTCCTAAAGTTGTCAAATGAATGACGCTAGAGAGATCGTGCATGTATATTAAACAGTCTGTTTACATTGGAATTAAAATGTGCATTAATTGTTGGTGATACAGAAATGCTAACATTTACTAATAGGTTGAAATATTATTAGAGGAAATATCAGATAATGACTAAGAAAAGTTTTGCTCGCTTTTCTTGGGTATCAGCAGCTTGTTCTGCTAATTACACACTCGCTCGAACTCATCAGTATGCAGCGTGCGCTAACTTTATCCGTTCCCAATTAAAACATACCTAGCGTCTGGATTTCTTTGTGTCTCCGGTCCCTTTGCTAAGCCACACCATCTAGTTTTAATCTTCAAACCAAAATTTCAACTCCATCTATCTTCTGCTCTTGAGTTTTTGATTCGGTTTGCTACGACTGATTTCCCCACGATGAGTTCAGACCCGGCTTCATTAGAAACGCCCGAATAAACACGCATCCCATCGATTCCGGCTCCAATTAGCTTCACCCCACAGGTTTTGGATTTTGTGAAAAAAATGTGTAAACCACAGGCATTGTGTAGCATTTTAATTCGGAAGTGTGAAATTAAAGGTTGAACTTTCGGTTCCGTGAGGGAAATGGTGCTCTGTTTTTTCCTGAAGGTTTGTTTTTCTCAGAATGAGATCTGAAATCTTTTGGCAAACTTTTTTTTTGTTTGTTTTTTTTAGTAATGATAATCTTTAAAAAAAAGTAGTTACTGAGTGTCAAAAAAGTAATAAAGCAAATGAACAAAAATTGATTTATTAATCAAATAATGATTTGTACTGTACTTTCAGCAAACAAGAAAAAGCAAATGTTCTTCTGGAGCTTGACGGTTTGATCAAAAATGACTGTTAAATATAGACAGAATTGCTCAAGCTTTCTTCAAGAGTCTGTGCGGTTGGTCAAAAGTTTCTCCAGGCCTGGACAAGATTTATTTTAAGAAGTGGGAGCGATTGGTCAACAATGTCTAGCAGATGTTTTCTATGAGTGGGTAGGGTTGGTCAAGAGCGTCTCCAGGGCCAGGCCAAATTGGTCAAACTTTCTTCAGGAGTGGGTTGGAATGGTCAAGAGTTTCCATAGACCCAGCAGGATTGGTCAAACCGTCTACAGAAGTAAGTAGAATTGGTCAAAAAGGTCTCCAAGCTTGGACAAGATTGGTTCAACGTTCTTTACGAGTGGGTTCGTTTGGTCAGAAACGTCTTCAGGCCTGGACAAGATTTGTCAAATATTCCTAAGGAAGTGAGTGCAACTGGTCAATACTGTGTTCAGATGCAGATTGGATTGGTTGAACTTGCCGCAGAAGTAAGGGGGATTGGTCAAGACTTTCCATAGCTCCAGACATGTTTGGTCAAACAGTTTACAGAAATTAGTGGGATTGGTCACCAGAAGATCTCCAGACTTTGGCACGATTGTTTAAACTTTCTTCACGGGTGGTTGGGATTGGTCAAGAGCATCTTCAGATGCAAATAGGAGTAAAATGTTCTTCAGGTCCTGGTGGGTATGAAGAAGGATGTCTGTCGGATGAAGATAGGACTGGCTAAGCTTTTTGCAGAAGTGGGTGAGTTTGGTGTCTGTCAGATAGGATTGGTCAAACTTTGTACAGAAAATGATGGAATGAATTTAGTCGTGTGAGCAGTTGATGTGTAAAGAAATTAAGGTTCCTCTATCATTTTACTGAAGTTTCCAACAGGCTTCCTGTGTTATAAGGACACTGCTAATGGTTTCACTCATAACAGAACCTGGACATTTCTGATGACTCTGAAAGTCCTAATGACCCTGCTGTACTCTGTATCGTTTCTCTGGATGTTCTCCTGCTGGTTTGTTCTCCACAGTACCTGTGCACTAAATATTTATTGTATATTTCTAGAAGAACTTCTTCAGTTATTCTAGAAGAGTCTAGATGTAGAGAAATGTCACTTTATATCCACCTTGAATGTTTCACTCATTTTAAAATAATTTGAAAACATAGAATTTGATTTTGAATCCACGAAATCTTACAAAGTATAGAGAGAGCGCTTTTAAAATTTGAAGGGTCTGATATAATTCTCCAGGAGGAACAGCACTGCATCCAGACGCATGCATTAGGACTTGACTACTTGTATGAAGCCTTTTTCCCTGTGACAGATCCTTCTCATTATTCAACATTTTATTCAAGCACATTGTTGCATTTACACGGATGCTCAAACACAAACAGCCGGGGGCTGACAATAGATTGGCAGTAATAGTGCAACTGCTCGAGTGTGAGCCGAGCTAGCTGAACTGACACGCCAATTTACTCATCTTATTCGATGTAGCGATTGAGGAGGGGGAGAAGGAAAAGAAGCAAGGATTTAGAAGGAAGAGATATGCAGCAAGGAACCATAAAAGTAAACACAATGCAGTGATAAAACAAGCAATTCAGATGAAAGGGAATGCCGGCTTTGGGAAACGTTGCCAATGGAATGAATCGTAAAGTAGCTTTGGATATTTCAAGTTATGAAAATGGTCACTGACTTTGACTTGACTTTGACACATTGGTGAAAAAAAAAAAGTGTTTGAACTTTGGTTTAAAGCCTGGATAAGCTTTATTTTATGTCTGGGTATTTCTCACGTCACACCCCACAGCACATCTTTATAACTCAGCTGCATGATATTATCTCAGGCTCAGAATGAGATCATTGGATCGTTTTTCTTTTATGGAAGGACACTGGTGGGATAAAGTGGAGCGAATGCAAACTGCTTGTTTTTCTTGAGTCAATGAAAGGTGGGGACTTGGTTCCTGCTGGACCGAATAATGCTGGCTGTGGTGTTTGGGTATTTGAGGAAGTACAGTAGTGTGCAACAAAAACCAGAGACTGATGCGCTGGGCAGTCATTTGGAATGGTGTTGCAATGTTATTGCTGATTCTTTGTCCAGATTTCAAACCTGTAACCATGTGTTGCAACCCTACGGTTGTTTTATTTCTCTGTGCTCGAATTGTCCGTCATGCGTAGGAAACGTCATCTGATTGGCTCCTGCAAGCTGATTGCTGCTGCTTCCTGATTGGTGCGCCCCAGTTTAAAAGCCACACCATCACTTCCTCGAATAGAGCCACCCTGTTACAAGAGCCGTGTTGTTTTTGTGCCGTTTCTTTGACTAGTTTAGAACTCGTGTTTGATTTTGGGGTTATAAAAACCATTGTTTGGTTGGTTGGTTTGTTGAAAAGCGTTGTTTCTATCCTTTAAAACCCGTTTTTTGAACTCCTGTAAATAGCCATGTTAATCTTGTAGATCCCAAAATTGGGTTAGTAGGGAGTCTGACGCTATTGCTTTTGTGTAACGATGCCGACGCTGAGGGCTGATTGGAATCCATTTGCGGGGACAAAAGCAGAGTTAAAAAACAAAATTTGAGAGAATCATAGTAACACAGGACGAGGAAAACAAGTCGCTACACACAATAGCATAAACAGAAACTACATTTTGGTATGCAAACAAGAATTTACAATACTTTGCACTTTAGCTTAGCGTGAGCGGGCCTCATGAGCAAAAGGGTCGCTCAAACTTTCCCCAGAAACAACTACATTTTTTCAAGAGCAAGTCTTTTCCTTGAGGGAATTAGATGAGCAGGATTGGTCAAATACAACATACCTAATATTTGTCCTCGAATCTAATCAAGCAGCAAGACACAACATGAGCAGATGCCGTGTCTGGAATAATCATTCTTTATTAGCATAAACAAGGCCGGATAATGAACACTGCAGGTTACGGCATCTGGAGAACTTTGGCTCAAGAGTCCCACGAGAGCGGCAGCGGCGGTTCACTGCAGTTTGCAGCAAATTCATGACTGGATAATAAGGCGTCAAAAACACAGCACGGCAACTGGCGAGGCTGAAAAGTGGAGGTGTTCTGCAACACTTTACTTCAACCCTGGGTCATGACTTACAATAAATATGTAGGTCCAGTCATATGGGATCGCTGTTATGCTATTAACAAAAGCTAACGTTTGCTACGTCTTTTTGTGATTTCTTGGAAAAAGAAGATTTTTATATCATGTTGTAACTTTTTCACAGTTAGACCTTTACTACGCTGGAAAAAACGTAGAATGAGTTTCTTTTCCGAACTTTCTCATGAAAGAGAAAGTTGCCTTTCGCCAATAAATCAACTAGGACGAGAGCTAATCTTTGGAAAAGCTGTTTGAGAGGACAAAAAAAATCTTACAAAAAAAAGTCTCATTATTAGATTAGCAGGTCATATATTATAGAAACTGATTATGTATATAATCCCCCTATGACCCACCCCATAAATACAGAACCTCTAGGTTCTCTGGACAATTCCAGCTCCCACAAATAGATATTGACTATTGAGGACAAAGAAATCTGAGTGACTTTTTTTTCCCCCCCCAACAAAATTTTTTCCAAACTTTCCAGCTGACAGCATTTCCTTCAAATAACAGCTCTCAGCGCTGGTGCCATATGTTCTAGAGGGCAAAAAGAACGCTTTTTTTGCAGCATAGCGTGGATTTGTGGACAAACACACATTAGCCGCTGCCAAAAGTGCAGTATATGGTTTTTATTTATATGATGAGGTGTGGAAAATTTCAGGGGGAGCTTCAGGGAGCATGGCTGTAGGAAAGTCAGGATGGAAAGGTGACATTTATTGCAAAAAAAATACAACCCAGCAGTAGGGAGGGGGAGCGGAAAAAAATGAATTCCGTATACGTATAAAAATGTCTTTTTTTAAGACTTAAAGTTTCGAACACGATTTCACAAAGACTTTATGATTTTTTTTCACACCACTCATCGACATTGAGCCTTTTAATATTCTGACCAATCAGAAGGCACGCTAGTCATGAGCTGTGAAAACCAAACCTGCAAGTTCCAGAGAAAAAAAAAAAAGACATTTTGTGAATATATCAAACTATTTAGATTCTGGGAAGAAATGATTCCAGATACCAGGCTTGTTTTTGTTTAGTTTTTTGTGCATAATAACATCAGCTAATTCCCGCTGTTCCCGGTCCAGATTTATAGCCACTATGAAAGTAATAAATAAATATAAATATATACTGGTTTTCAAGCAAAAGCTCACGTCAGCTACTTCCTTTCATAATTATTAATGAAACCCCTAGAGTTTAGATTTTATGCGTAAATAGCAGAATTTGGTGATTTATTTTTTTTCTTTAGAATTTTTAAAGAATCTGCTCCAGAAATTGTATAAATTGAACCCTAAAAAGGCTAACTAATGATCTGCAGTGGATGAAGTCGAGATTTACATAGCTTTTTACTTGCTAGCTGGTACAGGTTTTTGTTTCAGCAGAAGAGGCTTTTTCGCCAGAGGTATTCAAAAGTTCTGAATGAAGCAAATGTAATTCTGACGGACATCTTACTAATGCTAATGATTGTACGACCATTAAATCGGCTCGTTGGAAAGATCTCATACGAGACCGTGTTGACGTCTCAGTCGCTGATTAATAACATTTCCATCTTTGGCCTTAGACCGCAGCGGACCAGAGAGCACTGTTAAGTTTAAGCTAATATCTCCCCGCAGCATCGTTCTGCTAAATTACAAGAGATGGAGCGAGTGTGGAGCCGGAGCAGCTTTCTGAGCAGAGGGTCGCCGTTATATAAGAAGCTTGAGCTCAACTAAAAGGCAATTAGGAACACACGTGGAAATACAACTGGGTTAAATAAAAGGTTGACTCGGAGAAGCGAGGTTCCGCGTACTGAGGAAACGCTCCGTGCTGTTTACACCAAACACTTACAGTAGAATCAGAGCAGGAATCCGTGCATGGTTCTTATGTATACTTTGTATTCAAGGAATGCTAATAGGCAGACATTAAAGAAACACACCATGTGGAAACACATTCTTTGTTGTTTTGGTTGTTATTCCTGTAAGATGTTAGCGCTCGTATGTCCTACTGATGTTACTATATTGTTATTTCCAGGGTTTTTTTTCTTGGTAGAAACACAAAATCCAGCAATGCTTTTAAACATCAGGGATAATAGTCAGGTTTCTTTTTAACAAAAAAGATCAAGAGCTTCTTTTCCTCATTTAACAGTGTCGCGTTATAGAAAAATCATCAAGTTGGCTAGCTAGCGAGAACAATCAATGGTGCCAATAATGATTGTGGTTAATGTGGGAAACCTAAAACCAAAGGAAAAAGGAGCGAACACATCCATGAAAGAAGAGTCTTGGATGCCAATGGAAAGCGATCGCTTTTCGTCACCCTACGCATCGCATTTTCATCTCAAACGATTATTTCAAATGATTATTTTGGGATATTTAAAATGCCTACGAAGATTCCCGTAATCTCCTTTAGTTCGGCGGCGTCCTCTAAACGCTTTTGTTGCAACGCCTTTATCTAGGAAGCAATAGCGCAGATTAATAATTGGCTCGTATATCTTATTCATCCTGCAGAATTAGACGAGCGCAAAGGAAAACAAGAATCCATTTATCTCTATCCTCGGGCATTGCATCACAGCCAAATTAAAGGAAGGAATAAATGAATACATAACACAATGATGTGTGTGAAAGAACGCGGAATCAGGGAACGCTGGTATTAAATGTAAGAACAATAAAAGATGCATGCCATTGGAGACGTGACACGAACGCGCAACACGTGTTCGAGCGCTATCTAGATCCAATCTCTGCTGACTACTTTGATGCCAATTTTGCTCACAGATGTAGTTTTGATATTCGGCTTTTACCGCAAAAATACAACTAATTAGAAATAGGAAAAAGAAGGCAGAGTGCTATGATAGTAATTGCAAATTGTTTTGGAATTAGCCAAAGAATCAGACGAAAATGGCCTCAGGGTTGTTAAAATATGCACCAAACTGCACCATGTAACCATCTGGCCAATTAGTATAATTGAACTTGCCTGACTAGAGTAAGAGTGGAGTGTCTTTAGACCAAGTTAAAAGTTTCTCCTCCTTATGGTTTGTTCTGACTGGTCGATTTTATGGGAAATGGAAAGAAAAAAGCAATACAGGCAGACAGACAGATAAAAAGACTACCCATTCAAAAACAACAGGGTTTCCAAATGTAGTGCTTGGACCCCTAATACAGTATAAATAATACAGAAGATTCAGATCTGGTTGTTTAGATTGACAGCACACACACACACACACACAGAGGTTCTGCATGAACAGTTCACCTGGACAACAATCGTCTCTGTATCTGCTCAAGGCTAAGCACGCTTGTTAGAGTCTTGCATTGTTCCAGCAGAAACCTGGCAATAGTGCGACACTTTCTATTAGGCAAAATGCTCCACTCCACAATTTGCTTGTAAGATCCAGCTTACTTTCTTTCAGCCAAAAATAAAACAATCTCATGTTTTGGTCCAAAAGCAGGAACACACCATGATCCAGGCTGGTGAGTTCCCTCAGCTCCAGGCTCTGTTCATGGCTGCCGTTTTAGTCTGGCCAAAGCACACAATCTCTCTTCCCACATTCTGGACCACTAACATGATTGATTTTTCGTGCCATTGTTTTTTCCCAGAGCTGAGCTAAGCCTTGGCATGAGATTGAGATGAGATGTTCCAGCTCACTATTTTATTTATACAATTACATCAGGTCATTCCGAGCTCTTGGTCCCTGCATCACAAACTGTTCCTGAACCAGGAAACATTTGGTTTCTGAGCAGTGTAGTGAATTTAGTGCTATTAGAAAGGCTTGTTAAAGAAAGAAAAAAAGAAAATAATGAGTAGTAACAGTATCAGAATGCTTTATTTCCAATAACAGAGAGAAAGTTGACTGCATCATGATATAGAAAACCAGGACCAGGGTCATAACTAGGGCTGTTGTGTCTCCATGGCAACCATCAAACAACATCTAGCAACTATTGTACAAAACTATATAAAAAAAATAAAATAAAAAAAAAAAAACAGTGTGATGGTACTGTACACTCTCAACTAGGATTTTTTTCACTAAAAAGAAAAACTAGCATTCAAGGATTCAACTGGAGCTGAAATCTTGCTGCAGGATTATTATTTTATTTTTTTTGCTGTAATTTCTCTCTGCCTGTAATCTTCTACTGAAATTGCAGGTGGAGGTCAGGACATTGAAATTAATGTGTGACATCGTGATGTGGAACATGAATATGATCTATGAACCATATGATCTATGAACCAAATCAGAAGAAACTCAGAGAGGTGCGTAGAAAGGTTTTTGAGGTAGATTCTCTGTCAGTGGCTTCTCAGCTAGTGGCTGAAAAATAATAATAATAATAATAATAAGCAGAGACAGTAAATAAAAAGAGCAGAAAAGGGAATAAAAAAGCAATGGATGAATCAAATATTGTATTCAAATTTAAATGTTGTTCCATAATAAGGAAACTAATGAACGAATTTGATGTAATGAAGAAATATGCATGTAATTAATAATATTATGATATTAAAATACTAAAATTTTCAGCAAAAATAATATGCAGTTCAAAAAAAAATTGTTAATTGTTCAAAATAATATTATATACATATATTTGTAGTTAAAATACAATAGTAATAATAATAATAAAAAAAAAAATTTATTCTTAGAGCCGATATGAATTCAGCACCATGGACAGCAGCATCTGCACCACTAGGACCCCGGTGCCAAAACAAAGCCAGCATGTTTCCTCCCCACCTGGGGACAGACCTAATCACCCATGGCTGGAAGGAGTAATAAAAACACAGCTCACCGCGGAGAAACCCGAGACGACAGACGAGTGAACACACGCATGGATGAACACTTCGTGGGCTAATCCTGCTCTCTGTGGTGATTTTCCTCAGATTCCCTTCAGGAAGTCAGAACTGCAACTTGGTGTTGAGAATTTTTCCCACCTGAGCACAGCGGCCTCATGCCTCCATCACACTGCCTTATCTCACCCGAGCACACACACCAGGTGGAAACATCTCACCATTCATCGCACCTTCATAGCCCTCCTCAAACAAACAAACAAACAAATCTACCACAGCTGGCTGGGTCTGGATGCTAATGTTCATGCTACATGATTAGCATGCTGATTGTTTGATTTTTGAACTAATTGTTTTAGGAAAACCTGTGTGTCTACCAACAAAAATCATCACTATTGATCCGGGTGAAAGAAAATTACGTTTTAAAAATGACCACAGTTGATAAAAAAAAAGTAAAGTTGCACAAAAAGAAAAGAAATGAATGAAAAATTGCAGTAGTTCATAAGAATAAAAAACTAAAAAAGTATGCAGAGAAAGAGGTGTGGCCTCAGTGTCTGTCAGTTTCAATGAAAGAGGTGTGGCGTCTTTTATTGTCAATTAGTAGTGTCTTCTTTGTGCATATTAATTTTACTAAAAAGGGGTGTGGCCTACATGTGTTGGTTAACGAGGCCGGCCTGTGTCCAGGGGTGTGCCAGTCATTTATTTTTGTGCCAGTCATTTATTTAAATGGGTGTGGTCTCAATGCCGGTTAGTCATCAAAATAGGCGTGGCTTTAGTTTCGGTCAAATTCGTTAAAATGTGTGGGTCTCTGTGCCAGTCACGGTCACTGAAAGGGGCGTGGCCCCTGTGCCAGTCACTGTAATTAAAAGAGGAGTGGCCCCTGTGACTAGCTACACAAATCAAATCTAATTTCATGCAGACTAATATTTCAATAATAATTGCATCTAATTTAAAATATAGCTGATTAGCAGTGAATAAAGATTTAATGCTCTTCATTTAGAGCATGAACATTAGCATTCTCCCAGCTGGATTATTTAACAATGCAAATTAGAGCTCTGTGAATCCATTAAATTCATGAGTCATTAATCTTATTTTGGTTTAATTGTATTAAACTGTGCACAGAAAACGAATTGAAGTGAGAAGGAATATCTGAAACAAACACACACGAGATATTCATCGTTTTAAAGTGTTTTTACGAGCGGGAAAAGAGAAGAGACGAGGTGTTTTCTGTTATGTTTTGTTTTTTTTTATAAGAAAGCTTTGTAAATGAAATACACAAGGAAGCTCCTTATCTAACCAACCTGTAACACCAAATTTGGGAATCATCAGGATCTTTCGATACTGTACCACCCCCTGACTCCCTGCGGCCTGCTGTCACTCGAAGCTTTTCATGTTTTGTAAGACGTCCTGTTCTGCCCTTGCTGTCGGAAATCTCACTTTCTCTGACAGCATTGCGATGTTCGCGCTGATCTGGGGCGAGCTTGTCAAACACTGGTGGTGTGAGTCTCCAGAACAGGAAAACCAACATAAAAAGGGAAGTGAGGGAATTTTAAAAAGGTCGGTTTGATTTTCACGTCACGTCAGGAGGTCGCAGATCGATACGCGATTGCAGCACGGTGTGGTAAAGGTTCTGCGCTGGTGACCAGAGGGCTGTACGTTAAAATCCTCACACGTCCAGAGATGAGGTGGAAAAAAAACATCATTCGGTATCACTTCATACCATCATGAGAATTAGCCAGACGGCATGGTCTAAAGAGTCTATTAATGCTATTAATGCTAGCTACAACGATGTTTAGTTTGTTTGCGGTTACAAAAGTCTTGACAAGGACGTCTCAGATCTACAGCGTCACATCCAGATAACACGGCGTTTAACAAACAGATCAGCTGATTTAGCTGGAAACCAAACCATAATCGTTATCTGTTCATTATACGCGCTGAAAACCCACAACAAAGCGGTTTAGCGCCTCGTCTTTGCGGTGCTGTAAATCTTTTCATCTTGAGCCACTTAAGAAATACTGCATATGCTACCAAACGCGTGTTATACTCTATCGTTATTGGGTATCATATCTATTTTTCAACGTGATGAATCTGCTTTTATTGACCCATTCATCATTACCGGGGCTCGAGGACCAGAAGGTCAGGGTCTAATCGGCTAAGTGCTGTTTCACAGAAGATTAAAAAACCCTGTGTTTTTATTTTTTTTTTCTACTACTAGCATTCTTTCTGCCAACCGTTCCCGTTCTCCCGCTATACTGCATCACCAGTTCCATTACTGCACCTCAAACTAGGAGTGTAGGTGATGGATTGAAGCTCTGGGTTACGACTTTATAGTCTTACAGGCAGCCGTGAAGCACAGTTCTCTGAAAGTGGTTGATGTATGAGACTCAGTGTATGTACACTGTATATGGACAAACGTTTGTGGACACCTGATCCTGAATACCAGGAACTTTTATCTACTGTACATGTCTTGAACCCAAGTCACCAACACTGTTATATTAAAATGATCTCTGTTTACATTGAGTCAAATACATAAACTTTCAGGATAGCGACCGATGGAAAAGAAAGCCGAATGATGAAGAAATTTAGGAGAAACTCCGTTAAGAATCAAACTGCTTTCAATCAAACTGCTTTCAATCAAACACAAGCTGCTCGATCCGTTTTGTTCAATATCGAGTCTAATTCTTTTAATGTGTATTTGATCAATTCTGCTATTAAGGAATTCTTGAACTATTTAGGAAGCTTCGGAACAATAGACATATTATTCATTAATGTATGTTCAGTTACAGAGTTAAAGATGCTGCGATTTTCTCAAGGTGAGACATTGAGTTGGTTTGGTCATGTGACGAGGATGGTATATTGGTAGGGGGTATAAGGCTGAGAATGGAGGATCAAGGAAGGAGGAAGGCCAAGGAGAAGGTTTATGGAAGTGCTGTTGGTTTGAATGCGGTATGGAGATGGATGATCCACTGTGGTGACCCCTTGGAAGGGTTTGGGATGTTATTGTGTATGATTTTGTGAACCGTATAGAAATTGTAGTCGCTATGCAGACCAGGATTTCTGGTTTTGGGAAAACAGCCACCAAACTAAACATATCGATTTTGTCTTGATTTGCCCCATTACTTCTCCAACTTTTATTACTTCTACCACTACTACTAATTATGGTGCTGGGATTAGAATAGACCTCACCACCATTATATCACTTGCACCAGGAGTTTGTGTGGATTTGTGTAAGATCGTCTGGACTCCCTATATGTATCGTGACACAAGGTGTCTATTTTCTGCGGAAAGCACCGAGCTGATGCATTGCTCCAACATTTTCACCATCCCTGGAGATAAGAAATGTGGTGAAGCCAGATAAGACGAGAAGCAGCTGAGCTTCAAACAGTGTCGCAATCACCACGAGAGGCCATATATAAAGCAACTCCACTTCAGAATGACTGTCATTTCTATTATTCCGATTATAATAACGTCAATGTTTTGTTCACTTGTTTTGATGAATGCACTGATTTGACATCTAATACTGCGGATCTGATTTATTCACCTCTGATCAATATATGACTTTTTTTTCAAATCTAGGTCACACCAGTGAATAAACAAAACCTTGCTGGCTAGGCTAACAATTATTTTTTACACACTCAGCTACAAATTAGCTTGGTTGTCAAGTTCGATTAGAGAAGCCAAAACTTTATTAAAGCAATAAACTTGTTCAAAGCACCAACAATTTTTTTCCCCCATAATATCTGTGTAGGGATTCATCTAGAGGTCAATTATGACAGAATGAAATGGTTCTACAAATGTAAGCGGTCGATTCTTTTTCATTTTCTCAAATGCAAATGGAAACTAATTGTAGATCAGGACTGAAGAAATGTCACACGATACGCTCCACAGGTATCATTTCTATACCAATTGATCCATTCCAAAGTCAACCATTAGTCACATTACAGCTTCGTTTCTATGGAAAATAAAAGAATAATCTAAAAAAAAAAAATTCATGGGTCGCTTGCTTCTTTTTTTTTACTCGTTTCAGCACTTTTACATTCCACCGTGTTGCTACTGTAACCGTCAGCTGGGCCGTGTCTTGTTTAGTCCCCGAGGACGTCGGCTTTATTGTTCCCTACCTCGCGGTGTGAGCGTGTTGTACCAGCTGGATGTCTGATGACTTCCAAGACGTATGTGTGGAGCGCTTTGATCTTCCTCTTTGCTTTTCCAAGCCTCTTGGTGACCTGTTTGACTCGCCCGAGCTGCTTATACCTGATCCCCAGAGAGATGACCTTGACTAAGGAGCTCATCACTGAAACATTTTGGGCTGACAAATCATTTTTTTCCCTCCTCCGCATGAAAATGTGCTGAGTCACGGAAAACATTAGCGGTTAGAGAAATGCTAGGTCATACTTAATAACGGTTCCTGCCCAAACTGTTACCACAAAATGAAGGGGCACACAAATGTACATCCTTTGCACAAACGTCCATCTGTATGAAAATCTGCTTTCCACAGGTTGGAGCAGAAGTTCTCCTGTTCACCCCAGGCCTCCTCACTTCCTCACCTACATCAGTACCTGCCTTTAACACCCTTGTGGCTGAATCTAGTAGAACATCTTTTCCCAGAAATGGCAAATAGAGACTAAATATGTAATGGGATCTTCAAAAAGAAGATTCGGTGATACAGATTTTCAAAAATCCATACAGTGTACAGTATATATTGCTTTATAAATACAGCTTTTTAAGTATTTTCCAGCATTGCTGGATTCACATCTTCAGCTTCTCAGGCTTTTTCTCTCCTCACCCTCACATTAATATTGGCAGAGATTCCATCTATCTTTCTGTTTACACTCATGTTCCAGTCATTCTTTCTGATCGCTCATCTCATCCTATCAGCATGTCATCTCTCCGAGTCTGACTGGGAATAAAGGTCAAACATTCATGTCAGATAAAAATCAAACGCGCTTTTCACAAATCCAGAAATCCCCGAAGCCATTCATCACTGGAGCACGATATCAAAACGTCCTCCAGCGCGTCAATATTTTAGCGTGGCTTCGCGTTGCAGCCTGCAGGAGCTTTATCATGTGGAAACTGAAGCATGTGTGAGCGAGCAAAAAGCCTTTGGGGCCTCATTAAACCTCGATGCATGATGGGTAAAAAGAAACGGACATCGCCTCTCGACGTCCGCGACTCGCGACGTAACTCCGATGTCCCGATTATCATTCTGAGGCGTAGAACTCGCACACGGCTAAATGAGATTCAAATCGAGTTTAAATATATCCCCGTGCCAGAGCGTTTGTGTTTAAGTATTCTGTTATGGTTTGATATGTGAATACTGTGAGTGCTAATTGTAGTTCATGATCTGAGACGAAATGCTAATGAGGGCATCCCCGTTGTGACGGATCTCAGTGGATTCGCTAAGAGATCTGCAAACAGATTTGGAAATCTTGGAACTGGTCAAAATATTCTGCATCTTCATTAGAAGAAGACTTTATTATCATTTAGGGGGCACATGTCTAATTGGCGGTGTCCCCCAAAGCTCTATATTGGGTCGTATGTTCTTTTTATTACTCATCATTTCCACAGCTAAATACAGGTCACAGATGTGCTTGTGTTCTGAAAGTAAATGGATAAAAAAAATGTTCTTTTAAGATCCTGGCATCAGTCAGAAACCAGGAAGTGGGTTCAATTACAGATCCCCAAAACAGAGTTTATAAAAAAAAGATGCAATTTAAATGCACAGTTTAAGATTTCTCTTTATATATATATATATCACATCACATTGTTTTATTCTAATTCTCTTGATTCTTTTTCACCCTGCATTTCTCTTCTCGCTCTCAATTCGCCCCCCTTGCAAAGCAACCCAGTTCTCCAAATCGTCATTCCGCCTAATTATATCTGGGTCAAAGTCTCCAAAGTGTTAGAAGCAGGAGCAAAGAATTTCACTTGAAACTGATTAAAGATTCCTCCAAATGTCCACCCTGCCAAGACATTCTCCCACTGGACAGAGAACAAGATCTCTGACTATGGATCTTCTTTCCTGCACCAATTAGGACAAAGCAGGCGATCAAACATCCAGACAATTAGCTGAACTCTTGGCTTCGGTTGATAAGATCATGGCTCTTACGTAATTTAGAAGGTTTTTTTTTTCATTCTGAAATGTTTTATTCCTCTTATATGACACCAGTTTGGTTTTCTTAAGGATAGAATGACATACTTTTTATCCATTTAGAGTTTTCACCTTTGTGAATTGTCCATAAAGAAAAAGTTTCTTCCCACAATCAACCTCATGGACATTTAAATGCTCTCCTCATTGTGCAATAAAAAACATGTGCAATATCACTTTTTATTTTGACTTCAAATCCAGTCAATGGTTTAGTCACTGGTTTAGAGTTTAGTCACATGACATTTCACAAACAATGCATGAGCGCTTCCTTTTTTCTCCACTTTTGCTGCATTTTATTTAGTTTAATTTATTGTTAAAAATGTCAACGTGAAATGAATCGAATTGAGTCTAATTATGTTTTCTTGCGCGTCGAGACAGGAAGTTCTCCCTGTGTCTCGGTTCTGATCATTGTCTCTGTCTTGGCCTGTTTACTGACATGAATAACGCAGGATCTGGTTCTCTCTGGTAACCCTGCCATGTTAGCCATGCTGCCATAATTAAAAGTCTGTGCACCCTGTCACTCCAGGCTGCCCTTTAACAATGCGATCGGTCCCTGTGTGATGATCCGGCCGTAGTACGAACAAGCTTGTAGATGAAATGTAATCTGCAGCAGATAAAGACAGAGAGTTCTCTGTCTTTATCGTCCGCATCAATGATCTCCACGTGATTTATAAGCTTTGATACGCCGTTCCTGGCGCCATTCAATCACGCGTGACCTTTACGCGCAAAAGACTTGGATACACCTTCTGATTAGCATAGCGACAAAAAAAAAGGTAGCTTACATGACAGCAAAACGAGCGAAAAAAAGAAAAAGACGTTCGCTGGTGGACTCGAGGTCTAAATTATATGCAAATCCACATCTAAGCACTTTCATACTTCATCTTCTGGGTTCTAGCTATTTTTCCAGGTGAAAAGAAGGAATATATCCTGAACGGAGCGCTGGTCTATCATCCACACTCATCCGCACACTCGTATTCATACTTGGCCACGGCGTAGCATAGTTCCTTTATCAGCGATGGTTTTGGGAAATGTGAGCAAACCAGAGGACAAGGAGGAAACCCATATGGACCTGAGAACTCCATGTATAAAGTATTGTACATGCTGCACCTCACTATCAGCAATCTTTGGATAAATTAGACATGCATGTGAATTGTGGAAACTTTTCCCCAATCGACTATGATTGGTGTGTGTTTTTTTTTTTTAACATCCCATTAAATTTTTATTCGCTCTTATAATGAGCTCCACTCTTCTGGGAAGATGTTCCTCCCATTTTTGGGAGATTTGTGGAGATTCATTTATCCACAAGGTCGTTAGTAAAGTCAGGTACCGCTGTGAGGTGGAGTGAGGACGCCTCGGGTGAAGGAAATCTTCCACTCCAACCCATGGAACGCATAACTTCATGAAGCTGGCTTCGTGCAAAGGGGCGTTGTCCTGACGGAACAGGTTTAGGGTCTCCTAATTCTAGTGAAGGGGAAATGTCATCCAAAGACGTCCTATACAACTGTGTGCCCTTGACTTTGTGGTAACAATTTGAGCAAGAACCACATATGGCTGGAAAAGTCAGGTGTCCCAATACTTTTGGAAATATAATGTGTATTGAATATGAAAATAAAGCATGTAATGTATCCATTCATTCATTTGTTTGATTGTTTTTTCATTTATCTATTTATTTCTTTATGTTTAAGTAAACCGAGCTTCAGTGTTTCTCGGATAAATCCGGTTTAAACAGGAGGAAGCTGCAGCTCTCAGGATCCTCGTGCCCACTCCACTGAAGAGCGGCTAATGCCTGATATATAGCCTTTTGTGAATTAGCATATAAATAAGCACTGCGCTTTTCAAGTCCTCCTAAAAAAAAAAAAAAAAACATAAACGAAACTTTTTGTTCGGTTTTGTTCTAAGTAGCTTGATCACTTTCGGCTACTCGTTCATGCTGCGTGAACGGAAAGAAAACAAAAGTAAGGAAAGATCACTTTTATTTCCTGCTCACGCCTTCTGGAATTCTGCACTTTGTTTTTAAAATTCACCGTATTACTGTCAAAAAGAAAGAAAGAAAGAAAGAAATATTTACATACAAATTATTCTTTTCAATTTTATTCGGGGAAAACATCGTGGGACATTTTTATTCATTCAAATAACCCTTGAGTTTTTTTTTTTTTTATATTTTAAATGTAAACTTTTAAGGCTTTATGTTTCTGGGGGAAAAAAAAAAAAAAGGTACAATTTGAATTGGACCAGTTCAATTTCAATTACTGATTTTGTGATTGATTGATTGATTGATTGATTGAAAGTGATCTAAGGCACTGCCTGATATTCTTGATCAACATCCTCTTCTTCTTTTGAGGCAACTGGTAGATCAGTTGTTAATGTGCTGGTTGGAAGGTCAGGAGTTCAAGCTCCAGGATCACCAACCAGCCACTCTTGGGCCCTTGAGCAAGGCCCTTAACCGTGTATGTGCCATATCATGGCTGACTCCGCCCCCTGACCCCAGGTTTTCAACAAGATATGCGAAACGTATTTGATTGTAATGTATATGTGACAAATGAAGGCTATTCTTCTCTTCTATAAATTATCCAAATTAATGTCTTGTGTTACTTAAAAAAACAGTTTTTTTTTAAGCCATTTCTCCGTTCACTGTCTGATTTCAGCCAGAAACGTTAGATCACTCCAAACTGCCTCCGTCCGCCGGGCTGAATGCTAAACAGCCTTTCAGACGCTTTTAAATCGGAATTTACTGCGGACCAGATAATGGAAAAAGGCAAAAGCCATTAACAAAGAACACTAGATTATTTTCTCTACTCTGCTCCTCTGAAGGAGAGTTCACAGATAAATGCTCTTTCTTCCTTTTTTTTTTTTTTTTTTCCTTTCGCATCCTCACCAGGTCCACTAAAGATTATGGGACGTATCAATTGCTCCCAAATGTGTCTATTGTAATGTTACTGATATTCCAATGAGGATCCTTACAGCTTTTTTTTTTTTTATTGGTCATGATACAGCACCATGCATTATTATCTTTAAGTCTGTGAAACAACAACAATAAAAGAAAATCGAAATGATTCTAAACAATGAAGCAAATGAATCTTAGAGACATGTTACAACAATGTCTCTTCGTCCACCACTGGTAATGATGGTAATGACACAGTAGTTCAGTGCAAGTTCCTGAGAGTTAATAGTTACTATGGAAAATATAGCAGACGGAATATAGACTTAATAACAACTAATTAACTGAGATGAATCCCAAGCAAGTTCAGGATGTGGAGTGCAAATTTGAAATCTAATTGTAAACCTTATCAGCTTGGTGTTGGTAGCAGGAGCTTGTGATGGTGCTACAACAGAACGCCTTTGAGCCATGTTTTCTAATCACTGTTTGGTGTGTTTTAGTATCCTACCCTAGATTTGTCTAGATTTGCCTTCTGATGGTGTCACATGACTGCGCTGGTGTGGTCAATGTGATGTTTGTTCGACTAGAATTCTAACTTGCCAGCTAAATCGATAACCACAAGGACTAATTAGTTTCTTCCGCACTGTTTAGTTCGGCATCTTCTCGGAGAAAAACACAACCGGCCCACACCGGCATGGAAAAAAGAAGAACCCGGGCCATCGGTCTCACCTGATGAGACTCAATCCTTCTTCGACAAATAACCTCAGCCAATTATACAGCAGCAAATTGGATTAAGGCAGCGGCACAAGGATCCGAAACCGTTTTCTTTCTATTTTTCTTTTTTTTTTCCCAGAGATGTATCTCTCTACACGTACCGTCTCGCGTCTAATCAGTATAGATTTCCGAATCGGATTTTTGAACCATTAGCTTCTCCCAGCAGTAAACCCAAACAAGAAAAGTGAACAAGGAGAAGAAATACAATAAAAAAACAGGACAGAATGAGGTTAGAGAGCTCTTACGCCGTGTTCTTAGAAACCACAGACTCCGTTATAGATCAGGTTCACAGTCAAGTCAGGGAACGAGCTGCACACTTACCTGCGGAGAGAAAACATAAAGAAGACAAGAGTCAGTGCTGAACTTTTTAGACTGCAATATATGGAAAAAAAAGTGGTGCTTTTTACTTGTCACATGTACATTAGAGCACAGTGAAATTCTTTCTTCGCAAATCCCAGGGATGTTTAAAAGCTGGGATCAGAGCGTAAGATCAGCCATGATACAGCACCCCTGGAGCTCAGAGGGTTAACGGCCTTGCTCAAGGGCCCCAAGAGTGACAGCTTGTCAATACAGGGGCCTGTACCCTCTGACCTACTGGAGAGTAACCAAGAGTCTTAACCACTGAACTTTCACTTTCTTCAAACTTTAAATATGTTAACCAGAACGTTTGATGTACATGATTCCAACCGAATAGAATTTCAGATGCATTAAAGAAACTAAAGGCACATTTATGGGAAGTGGTCGAGTTGAGCTTCTAATCAAACGTTCAAATCCCAGCACCACCAAGCCCTTAAATTCCGTAAATCATACGATAAACAGAGTGACCATCATCATCTCCAGCCAATCACAATCCTGCTTTCATATAAACAAGAAATCAAGCCATCTACAAATACAAATCATGACTATTTACGTAAAGAAATCAAAATCCACACCCAATTTCAACAACTTTATTTCGCTTTCTGTCTGGACTCCACCCTCATCTTATCATTGGTTTGTTTGCCCACTGTCTGCACCTGTTCCGTGTTTCTACCTTCATTCATTCAGTTATTTACACCTCCCTTTTCTTTTTGTCGGTTTTGTCTCTCCATGTAGCTTGCACTCTTTGCACTCTCTGTACTTTTGCCTTCGTAGTTCATCTATCAAGTCAATAAGACTTCTCAAACAACCTGGAGTACTCAAACTGATCCCTTGAGACATTTCCAATACCTCGTCATTGCACTCTCTCCAAGTGCTCTGGGGAAACTTCATTAAAGCTTTTAGCTCAATGTTTAGTTCGGGGTTTTGAATAATGGGACCGGATGAGTGAACTTTCAATCTGCTCTAGAGTGGAGAGATTGACAGAAGATAGAATGGATCCATGGTGTGTGGAAATGGACTTTGTGTATGATAAATCTCTTAGGTGGTGTTTAGAGTTTTGCTCATCACCTCTGCTGTCCATCAATCACTGCCAGAAGAGTCCACAACTAAGAAACAAACTGAAGGTGTTTTTTGATTGACACTTTTTGTGTCTTCCATCCTTTATTTTTGTAGGATCTCCACTCCACTCCACTCCAGTTTTCCCCCTAAGAGTAATGAGATCCAGTGGGCATCAGGAATAATGAACCTGCCCAAAGACATTTCCATCTGTCTCAATAAATATGTAATTATGTTTGATGTGATTTGTGGAGAATGCCCACCTCCACCAAAGGTTCAATAAGGCTTCAGACCTCCAGCAGATCAGTGCAGTGTAAAATCCGATCAAACCTGATTTGTGCTGCTCTTTTCTCTCAGAAGGAGTTCTTCACAGAGATGTTCCAGTGATCCTGATGCACCACTGGGATTCGAACTCCGATATCAATGAAGGAACTGTAATGGATAGTTTGGTTCGAACGAGATGAACATGGGTTTCTCCTTCATACTCTCTAATGTAGACTTGCCATTGTTGCTACTGGTTGCTTCATTTGGAAGAAATTGATGATGTTGAAAATTGATATTTGTGATCTATTGATTTCCTCAATGTCCACTGTTAAAATTTGGTGTATAATTTCAATTGAATTGAACTCAATATCATCATTGAGCAAACACAGACCCACTAAAGCACTCGAATTCTAACATTAACACTTTTTTTTTTTTTATAGAAATTTGCATAACTTGTAATTGCATAAATATTATAATGAAGCCCTAAATGTTGCTGATTTGCATAAATATTATAATGAAGTCAACTCCAAATCTTCGCGTAGTCCATCGGCTCTAACGCAAAATCATTTCGTTCCTTTTTTTGCACATTTTATTTTGTTTATATTGAACGAATGCCTTTTATTTTCTGAAGGCTTTTTCTGCATGAAGATCTTTGAGTTGAGGACATTTTTTTTTTTTTTTTTTTTACGCGCAAAAACCGAACTCCATCGAAGGCAAAAAAGAGCAATTATAGACACCGATTCCGTCCAGCATAAACGTGTTTATGTAATATAGTCACATATTTTGAATAAAAGGGCAACGTCTATCAGAAAAAAAAAAGTGTATTTTAGCGCAGCGACTTCAGAGATAAAGATCTCAAAGGTCAACACAGTCGTATGAAAAATATGTTTATTTATTTCCCCCACCACGTGAATACCGAAATTCATCCGACACACTCCGAGTGCGCTTTTAAAGGTCACTTCCTGTAGAAGGAAAAAAAAACCAAAAAAAAAACCAGAAGATTCACAACATTTACTTTAAACTGATGTGATGCCATCTGCGGGTTGGGCTTTTGTTTAAATCATTCCTACTGGAGTCCACGCATGTGAACAAAAACACACAGGAGCATCAACATGCTGGAACAGGTTTGAGTCTTGTGTTCCTCCAATTCAGTGCAAACATTTTGGGGAAGACCCACATAACTGGACGTGTCCAAATACTTATGCTAATCTATTCAAAAACATATTCTATCTATGCTTCAACATTACATTCATATTCACAGCTATGACTATACATAATATTAAAATTGATAATAATAAATAGAAAAAAATCTTTGGCTGTAATTCTAAATGTGGTGCACAACATGATTGTGAATACCAGGAACTTTCCCTGCCTGGAAACTAAAATAACTGGAATGAATCTAAACCACATTGAACTTCTGCTTTCTGAGATTACTTTTAAAATTCACCCCCCCCCACACACACACACACACACACACACACACACACACACACACACACACACACACACACCTCGAAACATGAGCTGTTTATTATGAATAGATGTCATGAATATATAAGAACCCTGTACGCCAGAGGCACCAGATAATAATTTATAATAATAATTTTTTTTTTGTCTAATAAATTGTTTCGGAGTATCAGGAAAACCACCTCAGGAAAAAAAAAGTGTACGTCGAATTATTCTATCTTATTTTCAGTGTAGGATTGTTTCCCGAGCTGAACTTTTTGCGACACTTCTTGGAACTTGTATAACACTGAAACCTTCAGTCACTTTCTAAAAAGCTTTAAGTTCAATCTTGAGGGTTGTTCCAGCGCTAAGCGCAGACATTGTGCCTGGAGTGACTGTATGAGAAATAAAAATTATAACATGTCATTTGACTTTAGAACTCGCAAACTTCAGGAAAAAGAGAGGAATAGAAAAAGGTCGATGGTCTGGAAGAGACTGGACGCTGTGGAAGAGTAAAGGGTTTTACTGCCCTCGATGATCAGGCGATAAATCCTTCTTCTGAATACGTACGATAACAAAAAAAGAATTACATTTACACAAACATACAATAAAATCCAATTCTTAATAACCAAATAAAAATTATAAAATTGTTTATGTAACAAAGGGAAAAAAAAAACCAGGCAACTGAGCCACGATGATGCGTATTAATGATCTATTATTGATTATAATGAATAATAATGTATTCGTTAAATAATTATTATATTCATATATTATATAATATTATTATTCATTATTATAATTGTTAATTCATGTATATATTCTATTTCCTATTAAAATTATAACTTTAGGTTGTTATATTAAAGTATAGTGGACTATTATTATTATTAATATTATTATGTTGTAAATGTCTAGTATAATGAAGTGTATATATTTTTTAATTTTTTATTTTTGTTTACGTCGTGTGCATAGAAGATGGATTCATTCAGTTCTCAGAAGGAAAATCATTTCAGAAAAAAAAGAGAAAGAAAAACTATGTTGCGCATCTGAAAAGTACCAACAATCCTTGTGAAAATCTTCCTGTCTATGATTCAGTGTTCCTCGGATACTCTAACTGGGATAAAGCACTTCATGAAGATGGATGGATGGATGGATGGAAGGAAGGAAGGAAAGAAAGAAAGAAAGAAAGAAAGAAAGAAAGGAAGGAAGGAAGGAAGGAAGGAGCTCTCAGATCCCTCAGACTCAAATCTCTTCACCTGTTCGATTCAGAGCCTCAGCCTCAAAGTGCCACCTTGTTTCCCGGAGCTGAGAGCAGAGCACCTGGAGCACCGCAGAGCTCAGCGGCGTCTCCTCACTTCATCCACACTCTGTCAAAGGTTCGGTGTGATGCGTGAGGTACGGACACACGAGGGATTCTCAAGACGAAATTCATCATTACGGATCCGTAATTAGCTAATTAGCGAGTCTGTCGTGAGGTGGCTCTGGTGGGGAAACGGTTGCGAGGAAGGCAGGTGAAGATTCTGTCTGCGACGATGCGCAATATGTCAATCAAGGGGGGGGGCATAAACAGAAAGTTGGAATGGAAATATTTACACGATTGTTAGTCTGTGTTTTACGAGGTGGGATTGAAAGGTTTCGAGTAATTATTCATCTACGTTTTCACACCATCATCTTCAAAACAGTCCCCTTGCACAGCAATACAGTGCTTTTTGAAGCGTCTCAAGCTCTTTCTGCAATTTGCGCCGGATCTCTGCAACGGTGTCAAAACTGCGAGTCGGATCCTCATCTTCGGGAAGAGGGCGACGTCTGCAAATCTGGTGAGTAGACTGGGTGCGTAAGTGAGATCGTGTGGATCGTTTTCGGACCATCATCGTGCACGAGTTGCCGAACGGTCTCCTGGTCTCTCGTCGTCTTCCGGAGATGTTCTTCAGCTATTCGGCTCAAAACGCCTCGAACGACTCCGTTTGTTAAACCTATGTCGTGTCAGAATAGCACCAATCGGCAACATTAGTCTTGAAACTTCTTGATTCCACCTCGTACGGTACGCCGTGTGTTTCTTTACAGACATGTTGCTGTAAAGGAGAAGTGAGGGAGTCTGGAGTGTGGATATTATAAAGTGTTGCCATTATGTGAAACAACCATGCGACCCATCTCAGAGTGGGATGTTCACTGAAGGCTTCTCGATTCTCGGCTTTGCATGAACACGCTAACGACGTGGCATCACAAACTCGAAGAAAATCTAAACTGATCCAGGAGAGCTCATCTGAATGGTTAGAAGATGTTGGTTGGTGAATTGCTATAGTATAGAAAATACAATGTTTTGAGTTCATGCTACAAGAAAATAATCTCCTCCTGCAAGCCCTTCAGTCTAGAAGGACCTTTTAGGAAACTCAGGAACATTTTTAAAATGTCAGATTCCAGATTAGTAAAAAATTTGGAGCTTGGTGTTTGGATCTCCGACTGGTTCAAGCAAATCTTCTTGAATGTCCCTCATGGGCATTATGAGCCTGTAATATTAACCATAGCGATGATCTACAGTGCGTCTCTGTTTATGAAGATCCTCTGGTAGCTTTGCTTCAGCACGCTAATCGATGAGCACGCCCGCTTAGCTTTTCGCTTGGCTCTTGGCCGCATGTGATTAATGATAAAAATATAATATCTGATCGGATCATCGGCCCTCGCGTTTACAATGTGCTGCGCATCTTATCTGCACAGATCTATTAAAGCTTCACCTGCACACCGTGTTCAGCATTTACAGCTCAGCGCGGTGATGAATCTTCTCTCCCTGCTGTACACAGAGAGACGAACAAGTTCAGCACTCGGCGAAAAGCAACACCAGGTCACGCAGAACCAGCAGCAGTCATGTTCTCCTGATTTAGGATATTTTATTTATTCGCCATATAAAGCGTTCGGAGTCGCGGCGTTTGATAAGACTACGATCTTTCTGGATCTGTCAGAACGAGAGTACGCGAGAATTTACAACACAACAAACTGCCTGTTCAGTAGTTAAAAACAAAGAAAGAAAGAAAGAAAGAAAGAAAGAAAGAAAGAAAGAAAGAAAGAAAGAGAGGATTTGCCAAAGAAAGAATGAGTAATTACGATAAGGAGATCATTAAGATCATATATTTTGAGTTGAAATAAATATATTCAATTAAATGTTTTATTTTTTAAAGTAAGAAACCGGTCATGTGACAGCAATTTGCAATTTGCTCCACCCAGTGTGTCCACATTCATGAATCCATTTGCCATGGCTGGGCCCTTGAGCGAGGCCCCTAACCCTCCAGCTTAATTGTATAATTGAGATAGTCTGGATATGGACGTCTGCAGGATTGCTCAGAATTCCTTCAGCACTGGACAGTGTTCATTTAATAGAGGTTGATTTTGGTTAGAATTTTTTCAGGAAAACGATGGTGGGATTTTAAGAATTCCTATGGGTGTGGATGAAATTAGGATGAGAAGCCTGTCAGATGTGAATATGACCAGGCTTCAGGAATGGATAGAACTTTGTTTGGAACTTTTTTTGGAATTCCATTGCTTGTTGGTAGCATTGGTAGGAATTCCATTAGGATTCTGAATCTTTGGGATTGGGATTAAAACACCTGTGCACTAATATGAATTTTATATTTTATGTATTATTTTTGTACATAGATGTAAACATCAGAGCGCCCTCTGCTGGCTGAATAAAAACTCTCCACCTGATTGTCCACACTTACATTAATGCTTCACATACACGCCATCGATGTAGAAATGGAGGATCTCTCCATGCCACACACACACACACACACACACACACACACACACACACACACCTCACCATGGTGACAGTCCGTCAGATACAGAGTCCAGTGGGACGTTGTAGACACAAGCCCCATATGGAGTCAGGGATGAAATGCGTCCAGAGATAAAGTTGTGGTGTGTGTGTGTGTGTGTGTGTGTGTGTGTGTGTGTGTCTGTGTGTAAGCGAATAATCTTACTAAGCATGTCCCTAAAATAATCTCACTCACACTTCGTTTTTGTTTATTAGCCGCATATCAGCTGCCTCTTTCACACAGTAGAAGGTTATTTAACACACACACACACACACACACACACACACAGCTCAGTGTCCTAGGCTGAATATACTGTTCAAAATTCTTCTGTCGTCTCTGTTGCGACAGCGTTATGAGAACCTGAGGGAATCTACGCTTTCATAAATCTCAGGATTCTTAAATATTTAAAGAACCTGCGAGGTGTGTCTGTGTGTGTGTGTGTGTGTGTGTGTGTGTGT